>OZ020510.1:62190458-62430458 GCA_963971375.1 Platycheirus rosarum | reverse complement strand
AAGAAATCGCACGATAGCGCATCATCTTGTCGGAATCCTTTTTTGACGTCAAAAGCTTCTGTGAGGTCAGAACCAACCTTGACGGAGCAGCGAGAGTTCTCCATCGTCATCCTGCACAGTCGGACGAGTTTTGTGGGAATGCCAAAACCTGACATGGCTCTGTATAGCTCGTCTCTATAAATGCTATCGTACGCGGCCTTAAAATCGATAAAGAGGTGGTGGGTATCGATTTGGAATTCTTGGGTGGTTTCCAGGATCTGCCGTAGCGTGAACATTTGATCGATTGTGGACTTTCCTGGTCTGAAACCACACTGATAGGGGCCAATCAGGTTGCTGACGAAAGGTTTCAGGCGTTCACATAGTACGGCAGAGAGGATCTTGTAGGCGATATTCAGGAGACTTATTCCTCTATAGTTGGCGCAGTTTAGAGGGTCTCCTTTCTTGTGGATCGGGCAAACGATGCTGAGGTTCCATTCATCAGGCATACTTTCTTCTGACCAAACTTTAGAGATGAGTTGGTGTATGCACTCCACCAGGTCATCTCCGGCCGCTTTAAAAAGTTCGGCGGGTAATCCGTCGGGTCCAGCAGCTTTGTTGTTTTTGAGTTTAGATATTGCTATGCTTACTTCATTTTGGTCAGGTGGACGGAAGTTTTGTCTGTCATCATCCATCTTGAATGGTTCATTCTGCCTGACAGCGGGATTTTGGCCTTCATCGCCGTTTAACAGTCTGCAGAAATGGTCCTTCCATGTACTCAGCACCGACTGTGACTCTACTACGAGGTTTCCATTCCTATCTCTACAGGCTTCTGTGCGGGATTTTTTTCCTTGGCATGTTCTTTTTACCTGTTGGTAAAACTTCCGCACGTTGTTCCTGGAGTAGCATCTCTCAATATCTTCGATCGCGCGCTTCTCATGCTCTCTCTTTTTCTTTTGGAGAAGCCGGTGTTCTTCCCGTCTTTTCTGCTCATAGAGCTTGCGAGCAGCTCTCGTCTTTCTTTGCAGCGCCGCTTTATATGCCTCTTGTTTGGCTGCATGGGCCTGCCTGCATTCGTCATCAAACCAGAGGTTTCGTGGTGGTGGTCTGGTGAAACCTAGCACATCAGTTGCGGCATCTCTGATGGCTTGTTGGCAGTGTTGCCACTGATCTTCGGCACTTGATGCTGGCGGTACTGGATTTCTTGAGAGGGTACGGGATATTCGATCGGCATAGGTTCTGGCGGTTTCTTGCGATTGCAGCTTTCCGACGTCATACTTCCTCACAGTATTACTCCGTTGTTGTGGAGTTCGGGTTATTCGCATTCTTACCTTTGCTGCAACAAGGTAGTGATCCGAGTCGATGTTAGCTGCTCGGAAGGTGCGAACATCCAAGATACTGGAGGCGTGTCTTGCATCGATCGCAACGTGATCAATCTGATTGACGGTTCTTTGATCTGGGTGTCGCCAAGTCCCTTTGTGTATATCGAGATGAGGAAACCGTGTGCTTGCAATGGTGACGTTATGTGCCGCTGCGAAGTCAATTAGCCTAAGTCCGTTTTCAGACGTTGTGTCGTGTAGGCTATGTTTTCCGACAGTCCTACCAAAGATTTCCTCTTTACCTATTTTGGCATTAAAATCGCCTAGTACGATCTTAACGTCGTATTTAGGGCATTGCTCATAGGTTTTGTCGAGGAGCTCATAGAAGTCATCCTTGGTGGCGTCATCTTTGCCCTCTGTGGGGGCATGAGCGCATATTAGGCTAATGTTGGCGAATTTAGCCTTGATAACAATAATAATAATAATAATAATAATAATAATAATAATAATAATAGTAATAATAATAATAATAGTAATAATAATAATAATAAAAATTATTATTATAACAATAATAATAATAATAATAATAATAATAATAAGTAGGTATGGGGTCACTTTGGTCTGGGAATTCGGCGTAAGAAAGAGACAGCACTATGTTTGAGTGAGAGAGGTGATTAAGATAAGAATACTTATATTTTTAAATAGTTGTGGTTAACGTTTGCGGTTATAGTTTGAATATATATATATGTGTTTGTTGTTGTTGTGGTGCGTGGATAGATGATAAGAAAATGTTTAGGAGCGCGTGGTAAAGAGGTCGGCAACCTTTGAATGTTGTGTATGGTTTATCAGTAAAAAAAAAAAAAAAGAAAAAAATCTAATGTCCGCTGGAAACATATTTTTTCGGACGCGCAGTTGTTCTATATTTTGTCTGTGGCGCGTGGATAGATGATAAGAAATGTTTTAAATGTACCGCATGATGTATAAGATTTTAGTAGTTTTGGGAATTTTTTGTGTGTGGCAAAGAGGTCGGCACCGCACCGGTGGTTGTGTATGGCTTATCAGTATTGATGTTTTGCGGTTAGGAGCGCGTGCCAGTGTGAGTTATAGAAATGTGTAATGGTGTTATCACAATATGTTTTTTATGATTCATTGTAATTTGTGGTTTGTATTTTGTTTAATGGGTTTATATGCCTACATACATATGTGAGAAAAAAATTTATATTCTAGCAATGATTGCGGTAATCATTAAAAAAGGTAGAACGTTTGGCTTAAGTGTTTATTTTTAGAACAGCTCTGATATAGAGAACATTAATTGGGGGAAGTAGAAAAAACAATATGTTTTGGTGTGAAAGATTAAGGGAAGGAGAAACATTTTGTATCTGTGAATCTGGATGGTTGGAGATAAAATTTACGGATGTAATATTCTATAATGACACATTAAAATTGATGCTACAGCCAGAATATGGAAGCGAATGCGTTTTGTTTCATATTAGAAATGGTGAGACCGTATCGCCTATTCTGAGTTTTAAGTTGCAGTTTCAATCTATGCAACATGTACGGTTTAAACTTTTAGGTGAGAATATTACTTTTCATAAAAAAAAAAAAGAAAAGTAAAATGAAATGAATAAAACATAAAATTATATTATAGGAGGGGAGTTAACACTGAGCGGAACGATAACACCTCATTCGAATGCTGTAAAGAGAAAAGAGGGTGAATATCCATCGCTTTGTCCATTTGGTGAGGCTGAATTACTTAATGAACCTCAAAAAATTAAAAAGAAAAAAGACAGTCATCGCAGAGAAATAGAGACAGTTGAACGAGTTCATGACACATCATTTCAATCGAATGTATTTTAATATATACAAGATGAGATAAGAATAAAAGATGCGAGAGAGAGATGAATATAGATAGAATAAAAATTATATAAAATTTAAAATTTGAGTGATATGTTTATTAGTTTATGACAAACCTTTGGATAGCAAGCATCTTTTTTTAAAAATGTTGTTTTACTCATCAGTCTTATGTCTGCTTTTAATTTGTCCTTCATTAATTGCTACTTTGCCATTACCTGTGGATATAAATTTGCAACAAGCAAACATAACTGACAATCTCTCTTTTTCATTGAGTTTACCTAATAATGATACTGTGCAGATAGGTTTATCGTTTCGTTTGTTAACCTTTACAAATGGTAAAAATTTGCTTAATACCACAACAACAACCGATACAACATCATTTCAAAATGATGCAACAGAGACTTCAACAACAGCAAGAACGGTAAATAAAATTTTGGAGGAGAAAAAAATAGTAACCGTAGAGGAAGCAATCGAGAGTTTTAGGCAAGACTTAATTAAAAAAGAAACTGAAATATCAGGAATTATACAAAGTAAGGATGTTTTTTATAGACATTTCAAGCTTGAGTTTGATGAAGATAAGGCACTAACTGTTCGATGTTCGTATGATAGCAATTATAATTTGCGCACTCTAAGCATTAAATGTTATGAGTATCATGAATATGAAACTGAGAGAGTATTAAGTAATGGAGAAGTTGAGGTCTTTATGAAGGAGGATCTCGCATACAAATCTGATGTCGAATTACTGAATTTCAAATCATTAAAACAATCATACCATATGAATGTATAAGTGTATATATCAATAAAGATTTTTATTAAAAAAAAAATTACAAAAAGATGTGTCTTATTTATTAATTTTAGGTATAGGAATCCAAGAGTTGTGATCGGATGAAAAGCCGAGCCATTTAACAAATAATCGATCTTTTTTCCTTTGAAGCACTTCCTCGACTAGATATGTATCGGGGAACTTAGTTTTCTGTAGTTCAAGCTCATAAAACCCTCCTTTAATGGGATGTCCTTGGTGATCTTCCAATAGGTACGTTATTGGATTTGAGCGTTGCACTTTGGCTATCTTAAAGATTTCTGTGGTCCAATTCGGTGTGTATCCTTTATCGAAAACATGTTTGTATTTACTAATTCTGACAAAATCCCCGGTTTTAAACTTTGGAGTAATATGTATTTTGATGTGATTATAGATCTTGGAGAGTAATATTTTTTCATTTGCAGCATTGACTTCAGATGGTTTCATATTTATCGTACGATGTTTGGAATTATTGTATGTTTTTGTTAGTTGTTCTATAATATCAATCCAACGATATGAACCATTTAAACTAAGTTCTTTCCACATCCAAGTTTTCAAGGTACGATTAAATCGTTCAACAATGGAAGCTTTGAGAACACTAAATGTAGAGTAATGATTGATTTGAAACTTTTTCATAAGTTTTTGAAACGATGCATTGAAAAATTCTTTTCCATCATCTGTTTGTAATTTTTTTGGGTGACGACCTTTATTAAATATATCTTCCATAGCCTGAGTGACACTCGTTCCTGTTTTATTTTTAATAGGAGCCGTCCAAGCAAATTTAGAAAATGTATCAATAACTGTGAGAAGATATCGATAATTTTCGTTTTCGGGTGAATACACAACCATCTCGACTAGGTCGGCTTGCCATAAATCATCTAGACCCTTAATAATTACTCGTCTTTTTGGAAAATTCCTTCGAGCAGGCTTATGTAGTTCTTCAACAACGTTTCTCTGACTCATCTTTTTATTGAATGATAAAAACAAAGTATTTGTTCATGCATTTTATTAATTAAAAATATTTCTATATAATAACTACAAGTTTAAGTCATACTATTTCAATCTTTTTTATACAAAGACATCAGGTTTTTTATTTTTAACAGTCTATTTTCAAGCATGTAACATGCGCATGTATCTGGACCATTTTTGCATAAGTTTGAAGACCATGGGCAGTTATCGAAATGACATCCATGTTTTGATGTTGTAGTAGATACATTCATAAATCTTTTCAAAAATATTACACAATTCAAAAGCTCTTCATGATGTTCTTCCAGTATATTATGATGATTTGTTTTCAGAAACTGTAGAATTTCATCAAAAATTAATAAAAAATCTATGTTAGACATAATGATTGAGTTCTCCACACTGAGGAGATAGATTAAAGACTAAAGTTATAAAATAACTGGTTTTAAGTTTTAATAATTAATAGAATTGTCTTCAATTTCATTTTCAGATTTTTTTTTTCTTATTATCAATTGTGTCAAACAGTAGTTTCTCAAATTTTTCAACTACTCCATATTGGATGTATTCTTTAAGTTGTTCGTATGTTTCATCAACATATTTTTTGGTAGCAGCGTCTTCCTGTTCTTGTGGTTCTTGAACATTTTTTAACCGTTTAAAGTGTATGTTGTAATCTCCGCTTTCTGTTTTGAGGAATCCCTCTCCAGCTGGTCCAGGCAAACCTCGCTCTCCCTGTACACCTGGTGGTCCCTGCTCTCCTTGTTTTCCTCTTGGTCCTCTGGGTGGGGTTCTATTTGAGAAACGACCAAATTTATCAACACTCATCTTTTTTTTTAATTATTATTCGATAATATTGGCTTCTTTAAGTTCTTCAATGATTGAAATAATTTCGTTAGAGTGATTGTTGTGTCCAGCTTGTTGTGAACCAATAAGAAGTCTCAATCGATCTACTAGTTCATTAGGATTATCCCAAAATATATAGTCTTTTTTCAAATTTGATAATTGCATTATTCCACTTCCTGAAGGTATTTGTAGCGATGGAGTATTAGAAGTATTTGTTCTTAATCCGAATAATTTGCTTATAATTTTTTTATACTTATAACCTCTATTGCCGTGTACTTGTCTCTGTGAATTATGATCAATTCTATGAGCATTAGTGTCATGTAATATAGTCCTGTAGTTTTTTAAATCTTCATTGGGGTAAACTTGTTTATCAGGGTTTTTCTTAAATATAAGCTCATATAACCCATTTGTTCCTTCGAAGGTTTTATTTTTAATTTCTATATCTTTTCCGATAAGGTTTAACTCACTATTACCGATGTACATTTTTCCATCTTTTGAATGTACACCATACGTTTTATCAAGGGTGTTGGAATTATTTAGAAATAAATCTATATATTTTTTAGGTGTGTCATGAAATTGTTCTTGTGACAAGCGTTCTGCAAAGCTACTATGGCTTGACTTGTTCTTTGTTCTTTTTGGAGTAGTATTACTATCGACGGAAAAAATTGGTGAATCATCATCAATAGAAGTTTTGGGGGTGGTGAATTCTTCATGAAAATGTTTCTTCTTATCATAATCATTTTCTTGTGATTGAGGATGTTCAAAATTGAGTTTTATTTTCTTTAAAGGACCATTTATAAGGATATGTTGATCTTGTTTGATATTTGATTTTTTTACTAATTCGTTTAGTGGTTTCGTAAGAGGTTTAAGAGTTTCTTCAATTTGAGTTTCGTAAGCTTCCCTACCGATCTTAAGAGCTTTGTATTTCTTTCTATTTCTCAATCTGGGTGGAACTGCTTTTTACTGCTACTATCTGCTCGCTGTACTGCTCTGTACTGTTCTCATAGAACATTTCTATACATATGGTATTAAATCAAAAGTGTTATTTGTTTTATAACTTAAGAAAACAGTCAAAGCCTTTTCTATAACGACCTTCATTCAAAGGACTATCCTTGTCAATTACCACAAATCCGTAATTTGTCTTCCAACATTCTGCACAAACTATTCGGAATGTATTAAATGTCATATCTGAATTAACATGATCATTATATATATGTTTTAGATTCATATCGTCCTGTTTGAAGATGATTAGTAAATTCGCATTGTCTCGAATTAAGTGTTTGGGTATTCTTGTATAAGTTTGGCATAAGTAAAAACTATCAATATGATGATGCCGTCCCATACTGAAGTAAACTCGAACTGTGTCTTGTTTTTCACAGGCAATATCGTCAAAAATAAATATAGAATTTGGTTTACCCTCTTCGGGTGAAATAACATCACTGTTATTGGCAAAAGTGAAGAAACCCATATTTTTAATAGGTTTTATGGCTTTTCGTAAAAACTCATACTTTGACTGATGTAAGGATTTAGAATATATATAGATATTTTCAAATTTTAATCCATTTGGATGTTGTAACAAACTCATCATGACATTTGTTTTTCCGCAATTTGAGGGACCAGTAATTAACCCTCTTATACTATGAGGGAATAGTTTACCATGTTTTTTTCTTTCAATATTGTTAGTCAGTTCCATATTTATTACTGGTAACTGGCATTGTTGTTTAACGAAACGCATAGTTATTAAAACTAAATGATTTCCTATAAATGACAAGTTTATATTTTAAAAGTGTCATATGACATCCAACCATTCTTACGCTAAGATAATCATTTAAAATGATTGATTATTCCAAAAAATCTATCAGTCGACGAAACATTGTGAAAGGAAAAGGTTTATTAAATACTTTAATAAACAAACTACCTCTTGAACTACATTTACCTGGTTATCAATACTGTGGACCTGGAACAAAACTCCGACAACGTCTAGCTCGAGGGGATCCGGGAATTAATTTGCTTGATCAAGCGTGCAAGGAACACGATATATCTTATTCTAAATTTAAAAATACATCTGATCGACACATTGCCGATAGGATTTTAACTGAAAAAGCTTGGCAACGAGTTCAAACCGGAGACGCTAGTATAGGTGAAAAGGCAAACGCACTATTGGTTACCAATCTTTTGAAGGCAAAAACAAAATTTGGTATGGGTTGTTCTAAGATTAAAGACAAAAAGCCTAAGAAAAAAGGGAAAAATAAAAAAGAAAACGACAATAAGTCAAATTTAGATAAAAAATGCTAAGCAACTCTCATTTAGAAAAATAATAACAGTTATTGGAAATAATATTAAACGTAAAAGACCCTACAATCTGGAAAAGGCAATCCAAATAGCCATATCATCTGCTAAGAAAACAGTAAGAAAAAACAGTAATAACATTAAGACACCCAGAGTTATTTCTGTACCGAAAATTGGTGGTGTAATTCCATTTCTTGTACCGTTGTTTGCTGGACTTTCAGCTCTTGGAGCTTTAACGGGAGGTGCTGCAGGCGTAGCAAAAGCTGTCAACGATATTAGCATTGCTAAAAAAGATTTAGAGGAGAAAAAGCGTCATAATCAACAAATGGAATCCATTGCAGTAGGCCAGGGCTTATACCTTAAACCTTATAGAAAAGGGTTTGGACTTTATTTAAATCCACAGCCAAAAAACTTCTAAGTTCGCTACCCAATTGTGCATTAAATGAAATAGATTTGAGAAATCTTGCAAGGAAATTCATTCCGAATTTTCGAGGAGTTTTCATGAGAGATAATTTACCAAAAACTAAACCTTTGAAAAACGAGTGTGGAATTGTAAATCTAGACTCATCAATTGGCCCTGGAACACACTGGGTAGCGTATTATAAAAAAGGCAACCAAATTGAATATTTTGATAGTTTTGGAAATCTTCAACCTCCTATTGAAATTATTAATTATTTGGGTGAAAAAATTAATTATAATTATACAAAATACCAAGATTATGACTCTTTTAACTGTGGTCATTTATGTTTAAGATTTTTATATGAATGTTATTTTCAATAAATAAAGAGTTTTATATACAATGGCTTTCATTATGTTTTTCATCATCATGGCAATGACACTTACACTGAGCGGGAGAACTTCCCTTCTATCAGCTGAATATTTTCCACCGCTGAACTTGGACAAAGACTATGTTTGTGGATTGATTGATTTTCACACGTACAACTCTATACCGAATGTTGATGCGAATAATATTTTGTTTCATGTGGGCGAATATGAAATTGAAATCCCAATAGGATCATATGAAATTGATGCTATTGCAGAATATATATCCGAAGAATTATTATTGCGAAATTCCTCCATTATTATTGAAATAGAAGCAAATAATAACACAATGGAATGTCAAATCCAATGCAACGAGAACATATATTTCAATAAGGACAGAACCATAGGAAAATTATTGGGTTTCAGTAAACGTGTTCTCGAAGGTAATAAAACTCATTTGTCAGATTTACCTGTTGACATAAACAAGGTAAATGTAATACGAGTCGAGTGTAATATCATTACTGGCTCTTATTTTAATAATACTCCTATGCATACAATACATGAATTCTCACAAGAAACAGGGTCAGGGTATAAAATCATTGAAGTTCCAAAAAATGTCATCTATCTACCTGTGAATGTCAAACGAATAAGTACTATAACATTAAAACTAGTGGACCAGAACGGAGACTTAATAAATTTTAGAGGAGAAAGAATAACTGTTCGATTACATTTAACCCCAATATTAGAATAATGATAATCTACAATAATTATTTAACAGATGTCAAAGGTAACCATTTAACTAGTTCTTCCCGAACATCAACACTGTCAACACCTAAGTTATCACCTGAAAATAAAGCCTATCTTCTGTCACTGGGATTCAAATTAAAATAAATTTACAATATGAACGATATATTAAATATTACTCAAGGACCCATCTTTGATAATAGCATATCTAAGTTTGAGTACCATTGTTACTCACCATTTCTTCAGTCATTCAATCCGAGTGATGAAATACGTATTCCCATACAACAACAAGACTTATGTATATTACCTAGTGAAAGCTATATTTATATAGAAGGGAGTCTAACAAAAGCAGATGGAACTGTTTCAGCAGGAAAATTAACTAATAATGCAATGGCTTTTCTTTTTGAAGAAATACAATATGAACTGAATGGAGTAAACATTGACAACAATAAAAATGTGGGAATAACATCGACCTTAAAAAATTATATTTCTTTAAACGAAAATGAAAGTAAGAGCTTGGAAAATGGATCATGGACTGGGGGTAGCAGTTTTTCTCTTGCATCGGGTACTTTTAATTTTTGTATAAAATTAAAATATCTGTTAGGATTTGCTGAAGATTATAAAAAGATCATAACAAATGCAAGACATGAATTGATTTTAATTCGTACTCGATCTAATGAGAATGCTTATTTTTCTAAAGACAACGAAGAATTAAAATTTTCGATTTTTAAACTGCAGTGGAGAGTACCACACATTACCTTATCTGATTCGAATAAACTTACATTATTGAAACAAATACAATCAAATCCAATTCAAATTCATTTTCGAAATTGGGAAATGTACGAATATCCAACACTACCAACCACCACTGATCATGTATGGACAGTTAAAACTTCAAGTCAGCTTGAGAAACCAAGATATATTATCATTGCTCTACAAACTGATAGAAAAAATCAACGAAATAAAGATGCTAGCATATTTGATCATTGTGATGTGAGCAATGTAAAAGTACATTTAAATTCCGAATCTTACCCTCGCGAAGATTTAAATGTTAAATATAAACTGGATCGATATGCTATTCTCTATGAAATGTATAGTAAATTTCAACAATCGTATTATCAACAACAATCAAATCCACTTTTATCGCGACAAGAGTTTAAAGATATCGCCCCAATTCTGGTTATTGATTGTTCTCATCAAAATGAGTCAATCAAAATGGGTCCTGTGGCTGTAAAAATTGAACTTAAAACATTAACTTCGATTCCTGCTTCAACAACTATGTATTGTTTAATACTTCATGATCGCATAATCGAGTACAATCCATTGACTGGAGAAGTTAAAAAACTTATTTAAATTGGTGTCATAATCTATATTTTTTCAGTAGAAAAAGTGCATTTGCTTAGAACAGATCTAACCATGGATACCTGTTTTGTAGACTTTCAAGGTTTTAGAGGAATGAACAATGAGTTTATCTTAAAGGAAATGGCTGTGCTTTTTAATGGATATCACCAACATTTCATACTTACTCCACCATTTCACTCTAACTTTCTTCCGTCACCCCTCAAAAGACAAGCTCATTGGTTACGTGAGTATCATCATGGTTTTACCTGGGATGGAGGAGATACAGATTTTTGCAAAGTTAAGTCATATCTTCGAAAAAAAATTAAAAATGTTGTTTACGTCAAGGGTAAAGAAAAGAAACATTGGCTACAAAAACTTATTAATAACGAAAATGTTGAAGTCATTAACCTTGAAGATCTTAACTATAAGTGTCCTAATTTAAAAGAACTAAAAAGAATTTATCCAGAAATAACTTTGAAATGTTGGTATCATGGAAAAATATGTGCACTCCAGAATGTTTATCTTTTGAGCAGATACATTAAAGAAGCTAAAAAATTGTAATTAATATTTTCAAATAAAACAAAAAACTTTTGCTTAAAATTTTAAATTATTTTTTTATTTTAATATTTGCATAAAGTGCGACTTTTTATTACTATAATGATTATTATGATGATGATGATGATGATGATGGTGGGTTGGGTTTTTTCTTTTATATCCGTACGTCAGAGAACTGTGATCGTCGAAAAAAATTGACGATTTTCAGCTCTTGGGGTTGAAAATTCATCAGTGCTCAGACCTGTAGAATTACTTTTTACCAAATGTCGCTAAATTTAATGGCGGAACAGTCTTTAAAGTTGATCCAACCGCTACCCCGTTCGGTGGAAAAACTCTTTCCGCTCACCCACAGGAAAACTGAAACAAAATCATGAACAGAACATGATGTTTAAGAGTTAAATTTTTTCCGAAAAGATGGTCCATATGAGTGAAGAGAGAAAAGACATGTTAATTTTTTTAATATTTTTTTTATTTTTTAATTAAAATTTTTAAGGCCACTGCCACCAGCGAAAACGTGCGTCGTAAGATACATTTTTCTTGCTATCCAAAGGTTTGTCATAAACTAATAAACATTTCACTCAAATTTTAAATTTTATATAATTTTTATTCTATCTATATTCATCTCTCTCTCGCATCTTTTATTCTTATCTCATCTTGTATATATTAAGATACATTCGATTGAAATGATGTGTCATGAACTCGTTCAACTGTCTCTATTTCTCTGCGATGACTGTCTTTTTTCTTTTTAATTTTTTGAGGTTCATTAAGTAATTCAGCCTCACCAAATGGACAAAGCGATGGATATTCACCCTCTTTTCTCTTTACAGCATTCGAATGAGGTGTGATCGTTCCGCTCAGTGTTAACTCCCCTCCTATAATATAATTTTATGTTTTATTCATTTCATTTTACTTTTTTTTTTTTTTATGAAAAGTAATATTCTCACCTAAAAGTTTAAACCGTACATGTTGCATAGATTGAAACTGCAACTTAAAACTCAGAATAGGCGATACGGTCTCACCATTTCTAATATGAAACAAAACGCATTCGCTTCCATATTCTGGCTGTAGCATCAATTTTAATGTGTCATTATAGAATATTACATCCGTAAATTTTATCTCCAACCATCCAGATTCACAGATACAAAATGTTTCTCCTTCCCTTAATCTTTCACACCAAAACATATTGTTTTTTCTACTTCCCCCAATTAATGTTCTCTATATCAGAGCTGTTCTAAAAATAAACACTTAAGCCAAACGTTCTACCTTTTTTAATGATTACCGCAATCATTGCTAGAATATAAATTTTTTTCTCACATATGTATGTAGGCATATAAACCCATTAAACAAAATACAAACCACAATTTACAATGAATCATAAAAAACATATTGTGATAACACCATTACACATTTCTATAACTCACACTGGCACGCGCTCCTAACCGCAAAACATCAATACTGATAAGCCATACACAACCACCGGTGCGGTGCCGACCTCTTTGCCACGCGCTCCTAACCACACAAAAAATTCCCAAAACTACTAAAATCTTATACATCATGCGGTACATTTAAAACATTTCTTATCATCTATCCACGCGCCACAGACAAAATATAGAACAACTGCGCGTCCGAAAAAATATGTTTCCAGCGGACATTAGATTTTTTTCTTTTTTTTTTTTACTGATAAGCCATACACAACATTCAAAGGTTGCCGACCTCTTTACCACACGCTCCTAAACATTTTCTTATCATCTATCCACGCACCACAACAACAACAAACACATATATATATATTCAAACTATAACCGCAAACGTTAACCACAACTATTTAAAAATATAAGTATTCTTATCTTAATCACCTCTCTCACTCAAACATAGTGCTGTCTCTTTCTTACGCCGAATTCCCAGACCAAAGTGACCCCCCACCCCCTACTATAATAATAATAATAATAATAATAATAATAATAATAATAATAATAATATTAATAAGAATAATAATAATAATAATAATAATAATAATAATAATAATAATAATAATAATAATAATAATAATAATAATAATAATAATAATAATAATAATAA
Source organism: Platycheirus rosarum (assembly GCA_963971375.1). Lineage (NCBI taxonomy): Eukaryota > Metazoa > Arthropoda > Insecta > Diptera > Syrphidae > Platycheirus > Platycheirus rosarum. Next base: position 62,416,937 of record OZ020510.1, on the reverse strand, counting down.
TAATAATAATAATAATAATAATAATAATAATAATAATAATAATAAAAATAATAATAACAATAATAATAATAATGATAATAAAAATAATAGTAATAATAATAAATAAGGTATATATAAGTAAGTTTTTTGAATTGGGAATAAATTTGTATGTTTGTATTAGTATGTTCTTATGTTGTTTTGTCTTAATAAAGCCTATACTATTATAATATTTGTATTTTTTTCATAAATGAAATAGTATGAAGTTATTTGGTAAATATAAATCAAACCATAAAAGAGCACTGTTTTCCATTAAGTCAAAATTTTGAGCTCACGTAGAGGGCAAGACTTTATATATATTTTGTTTTTATGCACAATAATTAAGCTTACGAACGCGCAACAAAATGAAACTATTCAGCATTTTTTTGTATTTTCTCATACATTGATGCTATACATACGTAGCATTAGAAGAGGTTGACTGCGAATGTTGCTTTTATTTCTTATCTTTAGCAGATACTTGCAAAAAGTTCTCTGAAATTACCTTCATTCACGGTCACGCCAGATAAGTTTGAAATGTCGATCGTTTTAAGTATAGCTTACCAGCTCTATGACGACTACTTATATAATGAATTTTGCCGTCAAAGGATGATGAGGTTTCTTCTATGAAAACGAAGGCGTTTCATGTTTTTTTCTGCCTTTTTGAGACGCCTTTGATTTACTCGTTTTTAACGAGTTCCAAGTTTTTGTTGTTATTATTTGAAGAAACGCCGCCCCGCCCGTAAACTGTCGTTTGTGGTAAATTTTCTTACCATGGTTTTCAAATCTACATTTTGCCTAACAATGTCTTTGAAGTTTATTAAGCGATTTCAAATTAAAATTAAAATTTTAATAATATAAAAGTGAAATGAAGAATTAGACCCACTGCATTCGCCACTAGTTCAGTACTTTCTTTATTTGTTCTTACATTTTCAAGCGTTTCTTTGTCTAATGTTTTGTAGTTGTCAAATAATCTGTGTGTTTAGTCTCATGTACGAATGGGGCTTAGCCCGTTGTTGTCATATCTTGTTCTTGTTCTTGAAAGGTGTTTTTATGCGTTTTTTTATGTGTGTTTTTAAGTTCATTTAGAATTATTATTTGAAGATAAATTATTTTCTTTGAATCAAAATTTTTCTTGCCATTTTGCAGGTTGAACAAAATGAGAAATTGGGAAGGCATCTATTAACAACACGTAAAATCAATGGTTATGAAATCATACTAAGAGAATCACCTTTAACAAGAGGACCATCTCAAGTAACTGGCCCTGTATGCTTAGGTTGCCTAGATGGAATTAATGAACAGGATTATATTGCTTGTTCACATTGTGGATGGCCACTTTGCTCAAAAGAATGTGAAGATAGTGTTGAGCATAGAGAAGAATGTAAGCTTACACAAAATAGGGCCCAAAAAAGAGTAAGTTTACAGTTCTAAGCATACAAAACCTAGGTTATTGATTTTTTTAGGTTTCCATTCAAGAGTTTACGACACCACATCCAATGTACCAATGCATTGCAGCCCTGCGAGCCCTGTTACTAAAATCAAGTGACAAGGAAAAGTATGAAAAACTTATCAAGTTAGAGTCTCATGAAAATATACGCAAAGGATCTCAACAATGGAAAAGTGATTTAGAAAGTATAGGACAATTTATTCCAAGGTATGTAATATTACTTACAGAGATTGCATCCTATATACGGTGAATTTTTTATTTTGTATCACTAATTGTATACCGAATATAAATTCGGACAAATGGTAAATGGTATTGCCAGATGACAGGACAGACTGTACAATTAGTCAATAATTCTACTGTACAATATTATATGCTTTATGAACTAAAGTATATTAATCTCATATGCTATTTTGTTTTGTTTTGTGCAGAATAAAAGAATTATTCCTTTTAAGATTACAAACAAAATAATTGAAGAGTTTATTTTATGCGATATCCATTTTACAACATATTTTCATTTTCAATGTTTTGAATTCAGTAATTTTTTGTTCTTACTTTGTATTTTATTTTATTTATTTCTTTATTTAGGTATTTATTTTTTTATTGATAAATGAGCTTATACATATAAATTAATTAAGATGTAAATTTTTTTTTAAAGACAAGTAGTAACCATAGCGTTTGGTGCTCATACAACTCTTCCTGACTTTGTTACAATATTGCTTTTCCGATCGGGTACGTCTATTACGACATCGACAACATTATTACTGGAGGGACTTCTTTCCGTGTCTTTATTTTCTTCGGAAGAACAACCCAATTCAATTTTTTCGTTACAATGACTGTTGCCGCTGTCGGTATAGATGTCTTCATTTAATAAGTTTGAGGTGGTTTATTAAGTGAACGTCTAATGTGGCGTCTATTTCGTCTAAGCTTGTTGTCTTCACTATCATTAACTATATATGACCTGGCATTTACTTTAATAGAAACAGTTCCATACAACCAATCTTTTTCATCTTTTGTAAACATAATTTTATCATTCTCATTCAAATTGGTTAGTGGTTTTGATTTTTTTTTTTAAATACTGAGCTCGATATGAAGCAACATATTTGCCAAAGGCGTAGTATATATTATGGTATTCGATACTGATAATCTTTTTTCTTACCCTCTTCAAAACACTTTTTTAAAATTCGTTTGGCAATCGCAACTCCTTTCTCTGCTAACCCATTATTTTAGGGATAACGTGGGCTAGAGAACACAAGTCTCACATTTAATTCTTCGGCAAGTTCTCTGAACCTACGGCTGTTAAACGGTTTGTTGTCTGACCGGATCTCAAGCGGAACACTAAATTTTGCAACTATTTGAGATGTTATTTTATTTATAATAAGATCAATTGATTTTTCTTGAAGCTTTTCAAGGCACAACCAATTGGAATACGAATCAAATACACACAAATATGATTTCCCTCCATGTTCAAATATATCCATTGAATTGCTCACTTGTCGAAAAGCTTCGTGAAGCAAAAGCAATTGGCTTTCCACCCTGTAATAAAACACATCCTATTCCATCTTTAGACGCAACAGCGTGAATGGTGCCTGGGTAAATCTATTTCTTAAGTTGTTAAACTCATTTTGGTGATCTTTAGTCCATTCCCATTTTGCACCTAATTTAGTAAGATCTCTCAATTTAGATGATACGATCGATAGAATTGCTATATATTTGGCGAGATATTTACAAACTCCTTTTTTATCGTCGGGTATCGGTAGTTCTCTCATGGCCAGTAAGTACTTATCGTTTGTCTTTATACTGCCCTTAGATATAGACTGACCCATAAATTTAACTTCATTCTGCCTATATTGTATTTTATTTATGTTTAATTTTACATTGTTAGCACTTGCCCTTTCAATAACCTTACTGAATGTTTCATCATGTTCAACATAGTTTCTACCAGAAATAAACAAATCGTCAAAGAAAATTCAAACCCCGGAATATCACCAAGCAACTGCACCATTTTTTTCATAAATAGTTCAGGAGCACTACTACTCCCAAAGGGCAATCTGTGCCACCTATAACGACCAAAAGTTGTTATAAACGTAGTCAAATTGGAACTTTCATCATCCAATTCCAGCTGCCAAAATCCATTTTTCAAATCCATAACATTAAATACAGATTTGTCTAATAGTCAGCTAGTAATGGATTCCGCAGTCGGAATTGAAAAAATTGGTCGGCGAATGCATGCATTCAATGGACGCGGATCTAGACACAAGCGAGGAGAGCCATCCGACTTCTCCACAATTTGCAGATTATTTACCCAATCTGTAGGATAGTCCACCGGAATAATTACTTTGTCACCTACCAATATATCCAATTGAGCCTTAAAACGATCATGAAGACTGAAAGGTATTTTCTTCTTATAATTAATTACTGGTTCAGAACCTTCTTATAACTGGATACAACATTTGCCTGGAATACACCCAAGGCCATCAAAAAGAACACTGAAACTACTTATAAAAAAATCCTTAGAGGAGGGTAGCTCACTCAATTGGCTACTCTGTAGTATTTGAACTCCCTTCATTAAGTTCAATGCTTCGCATTCAATACGACCAGAATGGTCTGAAATTTGCTGTCAACTACTTCAAATTATATGGGCCTATACTCTGTTCAATTTATATTTTCAGTACACGCATTATATATATATAGGTATGGTTATCAACAGTTTATTCAAATTTTACGAAAACAGAAATATGTAGACCGTAAACTAAATCTAAAAAAAAATTAATTAAATTGAATCTAGATATCTTTTTTCGAGAAAAATAATATTTTAACTTAAGGGCTATGACAGGTACCGTTAATATTTGAGCTAAAAAAATTAAATAAGGCCTCCGTACAATGTCAAAATTGTCTTACGTTATAAATTTGAAGACGATCGACCAAGCCGTTCAGGCTGTAGTCCAAAATACATCGTACAGACAGACAAACATAATTTTGCAGTAATTCAAATACGATTCTCAATCGTTATGTCGTGTTTGATTATTATCTCAATTTATTTTTGTGTACGAATGCAAAACTTGCTTAACTTAAAGGACCTATATTCGCAGGTAAAAAAAGAATTGCCAATAAATATTGCATTATGTATTTTTATTTTAACCGTGTTTTTATCAAGCAAAATTAAAACGAAAAGATGTAAGCAAAAAAAACATAGCGACCCGACAACACCATCTTCTTTAAACTTAAAATATGCTCTCATTCGCTCTAAGAAAGCTTCAATTCTGGAACTTTCATAACAAAAACCAAAGAAAAAGGTATTATAATTTCTATTAATGGCGAATGGTAACTCTGCAGTAGTGCTTTTTTTAATAAACACAATAAGCAAATTTTTTTCTTGATTTCGTACTTCTTTCTCGAATTCTACGAATGATTGATCCTGCTTCTGGCTGATTGAGCCAAATTTGAAGGTCTCCATTACAGTGTTACGCCTTTCAATTTTCAAAGCGTGTCGTCACTATTGCTAATGTTCTTTGTTCTCTCTCCTATATGGTGAAGAAATAGAGCTACTTCTAAAGGTTCTTCTTCACCATTTTATTTGCCGCAGTCAGAAATATTTAAAAATTTTATTTCCATATGGGCCAATTTTTGGCGGGTTCATCAAAATTCATTTCACTGGGGCCTCTAGTAGATTGCTCTGCCACTTTTACTTCTTTATATATAATTTTTCTTTTGGGTGTGCATGTACTTTTTCAGATTTAATTTTTACTTTTACAGAATTTTACTACTTTGTATTTCTATGTATTTAAACACCTGACACCATGTTTTATTATGATTCTTTAATTATTCACTTTATTTAAGTTCTAAATTACAATCATCTTTGTATGCTTAGATTCTCTATTAGACTGCCATGTCATCGTTGTGCTAATCCTTCTACATAGGTAATGAATGTGCCGAATATAAATTCGGACTAATGGTAAATGGTATTGCCAGATGACAGGACAGACTGTACAATTAGTCAATCATTCTACTGTACAATATTATATGCTTAATGACCTAAAGTATTTTCACCTTACACTTGGAAATTTCAAGTCACGGCAATTCTGCGTGCAAAAAGTCTTGTGGAAATCGCAAGTGGTTCTGAGGTTGCACCAATACAAGATCAAAAGAACGAAAAAGAATACAAGGCTTGGGTCAAAGGAGATGGTCAAGCAATGGCGATTCTGTTTTCTTCCTTGAACGGTGAACAAGCGAACCACATCTTAACTTGCAAATCAGCTTACGAGGTCTTAGAAAAAATTTGAAAGCATCCATAATAAGAATAGGAAGAATTTGCAGTCAGAATGAATGATGAAGAATAAGTTGTATCTTTCGTTTCAAATGTTTCTCGGTTAACAGCTGAAATAGAAGTGCATAAAGAGAAATTGTACGACAGCCAGAAGATGTGTAGAATCATCAGTGGTTTGAGCTCCAAGTTCAACATTTTTAAAACGGTTTGGTAAAATATTAAAGAAGGTCGAATATTTAATACACGTTTGGTAAAACTGCAACTAGAAGTTTTTTTTTTGCGCGCACAAGGGACTATTTGTTTCCCTTTTAATGTAACACACTGCGCGGGCATTAGGAAGATAGAGAGGGGAGTGATAGGAGGTGTCGATTAATATTGGTTTTGAATGCTTGCAAATCGAAATGGCAAGGGAAAATGTGGCCGGTAAACCATTTCAAAGTCGTGTTATTTATTTATTTATTTATTCCGCTTAGTACAAGCACATAATATCTTAAAACTAGATAACAATTAAATCTTAAAGCTAAGGTGAAGAAAAAAGATGAGGATAAAAAGAGGAAGATTAAGATTGAAGAGCTAGTTTGAGAGAGGATTTTGAGAGGTTTAAATCAAAAATGTTGGAATTGTTTACTGTTCTAATCATTCTAGTAATTGGTTCATTTTGGCCATATTCAGTACGATGGAAAGGGACACAAAAGAGGGGATTGTTCCTCAAATGACGAATACGAGAATTCGGTTTGAGTTTATTAAGTAGACCTTCGCTATCAATGACTCCATTCAAAAGTTGGTGTGCAAATATTATATCAGCATTATCACGACGTTGTAGACCTACCTTTGAGAAAGCCATGTTGTTTAGGGGAGAAAAGTTTACAATAAAAAAGCAAAATATCGTAAATTATACTCTCAAACAATTTGGGTATGCATGAAAGTTTGGCAATGGGTCTATAATTAGAGATGTCTCCTTTGTTACCTTTTTTGTGAATTGGAATAATGAGAGAGTCTTTCCTAATTTTCGGGAACAGACCTAGAGAAATAGAAAGTTGGAAAAGATCAGTGAGTGGTTGAGCTAAACTAGAGACGCAACTTTTAAGAACAACAGCAGGAATCCCATCAGGACCCGAAGAAAAATCATTCTTCAACAAGCGGATTTTATTAATAACTGAGGACAGGGATATGTTTATGGAGGTAAGGGTGGTTTGGGTGCAGTTGTACATGTGAGTGAAGTTGTTATAATCAACCTCGGTATCGTTTGCAGAAAACGCTTGACCAAAGAAATCGGAAAAAAGGTTAGAAATATATTTTGGATCGGATGATGAAAAATTGTTGTATTTGAGTGTTGAAGGGTAACCATCAGACTTTCTTTTTGAGTTTATAAATCTTAAAAAGTGCTTAGGATTCGAAATTAAATCCGATTGGGTTTGGATAAGATGACTGGCGTATAAAGACTCGCTCAAGTTGGAAAAGTTGTTATAAACTAAGACATAGTTGTTGAAGTCATGATTCGACTTCGAACAGAGGTATTGTTTCCAGAGTTTATTCCGTCTATTTCTAAGTGAGCGGAGTTCTTTGGTATACCACGAAGGGGAGGAAGTAAAACTTTTCTGAGGCAGCAGAGAGATCGATTGAGATCGATTGAGAAAAACAAGTTTGGATCTTTTCATAGAAGGTGGCGATCATAACTTCTATGTTAGAGTCGTTGGATATGAAATCAAAGTTCATTTTACTAATAAGTTCGTTTAGTTTATCGAAGTTTGCTTTATGAAAGTTAAAGCATTGCGGCCTGAGGGAGTACGGTAGGATATAATCACATTCAAAAGCAAAAGTAAGGGAAATGGGGGGGTGATAATTGTCGATCTTTGAAAGGATATGGTGACTTTGGCTGACTTCAGTCTTATGAGCGTCGGGTGAGAAAATCAAATCTAATTGTCTTTGCAAGCAGTTTTTTACACCACTCATTTGGACAAGATTAGAAGAAAGAAGGCGGTCAGTAAAAAGAGTTTCTTTTTTCGGAACTGGCATTGGACGAAATGAAATAAATCTCATCGTCAGATACTTCCCAATTTAAACGTGGAAGATTAAAATCACCAACGGTTAATATGTCATCATCGGGATTAGAAAGATCAACAACATGATCAATTGCATTAACAAGAAGCAGATATTCAGTTGTAGGTTGGGCAGGTGGAATGTAACAGCACAAAATGTAGAGGGAACGTTTAGATACACAGATCTTAACACAAATAAGTTTAAGGTTAGCTGTGTTGGGAATAGTAATCAGGGAAGAATCGAGATTGGACTTCATTCCAACAAAACACCACGTCCGGGAGAAGAGTTACCAAGCTGATTTATATTAGGACTAGCATTAGATATCAAAACATCCTTTCGGAATACATTGAAGTCAGAATTGAAGAACTCGTTGTTATGAAAGTCTGGTGTAAGGTTTGTTTCAGTGAGGGCAAATACGTTGAGGGGAAGTTTTTGGGAGTTTAAGTAAACATTCCAGTTTTTAGTGCGTAGTCCTCTAACATTTTGGTAATAGATAGATACAATTTGAGGTCTCGGGGAGATTGTTATATGGTTGTTAGGAACGAAAGGGATTATAATTGCGTTTAGAGTTAATGTAGGAAGCGTAAGCCGAAAGATCCCTTTCAACATCGGAAGGTGTGAAATTAGAAATAATCTTGTGGTACAGGGTAAAAATTCTTAACAGATCATTCAAATTAGTTGGAAGACCTTCTTTATGTATGGATACCATTACGTTGGTTCTCGTAACACCATCAACACAGATAGAGTCATGTTTATCATGAAGGTATGCTAAATACAAACGTACGTTCGCGGGGATTTCTAAGGCGAGATATAACATAGCGTCCATCATCGTTTAGGTCAGCGAATTTTTTGGTCATTTTGACAGTTGGTGGGAATAGAGGATCAAGAAAATTGTGAGGGAGATAGGAAGATTTTTTACTACCGGCAATATTCTGTTGAGCAGAGGGCAAAATAGTACTTTCATTCAGAGGAGAATCAGAAATATTTTGAGGATTAAGATTATGAAGTGGGTGAAGGGTATGAGAATGGATGAAATTAGAATATTTAGGAGACGGGAATCGATTGGGTATAGATGGGTTAGAGCCTCGGGACAAAATGAAAGAATTACTAGTTTTATTAGATATTCTAGGAGTTACATTCGGGAAAGGAACTTTACTTGATTTAACAGGAGCTGGGGTAGGACGTGTTAGGACAGGAGGTGAGTGTTTTTCATTGTGGCTAGTAGGGGGGGAAGTAATTATAGGAGTGAGAAGCATATTTAGAGGTAGACTTAAATCTTAAATCAAAAAATGATTTATTAATTCATGGTTTAATTGTAATGCCATCTTGTTTCAGGACATTATTGACTGGTTGAAGAAAGAGCCATTCGTGCTTAGTTGGTATCTGGGCTTTGAAGGACCGGGACTTTTTCGATAGTGATTGAACAGACACATCTGAAATACCGAATTTTTTGTTGAAGAACATCTGTAGCCGAGATATATTTACTTCTTTTGAAGTGCATTGCAGATTTAAATAAGATGCAGAATTAGCATTCAAATGTCTCAAGCGCATAAGACGGTTTTCCCATTCCAGATTTGTACATAGTGGTCCCAAATTTTGAGGTAGAAGAATTATTATTGGAATGTTCTGCGGCGGTTTCCAGATCTTGCAATTCAGGGTATATCGATTTGTTTTTTTGGATGTTATTCGAAGTTAATGCGGTTGTACAGTTGGATGATGGTTGCCTGGTAATAGTTGATAATTGTGTGGGGGAAGTATGAGAGGATGGAGAATTATGGACAACGTTAATTTGCTCGAAGGAGGAGTCCAGGTCTTGAAGCTCAATATGAAGCGATTTGTTGTTGTTATTTATTGTCGGTGGTTCAGGTAAACTATTATGGTTAGATAAACGTCTCAACTCCTCAGATATATTAGAAATAGCAATTCGGGTGGCAGTGGATTCCTTTATTAACACATCGGCAAACGCTAACGAATCACCTATTGATTGCACCATCAGGTGACTTCATGAAAATTAACGGTGTATTCGGCCAAGTAAGCTTTGGCTTTTCTGCTTAAACCAGTACACACAGGGTGAAAAACTTTACCACAGATTCCCTTACAAGTGACCCACTCAGTAGTCTTTTCGGTTAGGGTACAGTCTACGTTACCGCAATGAGGTACTTTTTCCATTTCTTATTTTCTTGGAAGTTGACAGATGATGTCAAATTGACGTGATGACAGATCAGATTGTTATGATGATGAAATTATGTAAATAGATAAAATCCAAACAAATTGAGGTGTAGTATCCACAGGTGGATTGCTAGGCAGAACACTACTAAAAAGAGAACTCACCTTAAAGGTAAGACTGAAAGCAAATATGGATGAAGTTAATTGTTCAATATGAGCATTTGCAATTCAGTCTCAGTCAGCGATGCGGCAAGAGGTAAGTGTTGATTACAGGTTCAGTACAAAGGAAACGGCAAAAGCAATTAACGGAGGTTAAAAGTATTTGAGAGAGTTCAAGCAAATGGGTAATCTTTTCTCAGTGCAAGAAATACATAACATTAGGTTTTATGCATGTATGTAAATGTAGTCAATTTCACAAACTTTATTAGATTTTATTTTAAGCATAAGCAATTTAATTCAGACATATTGATCACTGACACTATGGCAATTTGGGATTACAGGTGTTAAAATATGCAAAAATTTCTTAAAAGTTCAATATTATTAAAAGTATTAATCATACAGCCAAGTATAGCCCCTTTTTTGAAAGGTAAAATTACACTTAATAAGGTTTTTGATAAATAAATAGAGTGGGAATGCACTGCGATGAAGTTTAAAAAAAACACAGCTAATGTTAAATTTAATGATACTATTAGTTAATTATGTCACTTTTAGATATTGAATTACAATGAATTTTGCTGTTCGCACTATACTGCAATATAATTATCACAACTAAATGCTTAGTAGGCACGTTAAATAATCTTAAGATCACTTAAAAGAAATTTAATCAGCTTGGAATATAGGAAAAAAACGAAAATATTCGGGAGCGCAAAACTAAACACTTGATATCAGGGTAGGGTTACCAAGGGTTAAACGGCTAAAAAAAGAATCTCTATATTTCACGGTACGTCTGAAACTGGGCTTAAGGAGAACTGATGGGCATTCCTAGCAAGACGAGTATTACGGGCGAAACTTTTAAGGGGAGGAATGCAGCTGGCTACCTCAAGTGTAATTTTTTATAAAAGAAACGATAAAATAAGGAAAGACATGAAACATTGCGTCGTTGTTCGATAGGGGCAATTGTTTCGCGGCAGTTCTATTTACTATCAATCTTAACGCTCGATTTTGTATTCTACCAAGCAGGTAAAGCGATGTTTGTGAAGTACCTGCCCAGATGTGGGAGTTATACTCGAGTTTAGGGCGTTTGAAAGTTTATAAATTGTAGCCAGATCAGATGGGGAAAAAAACTTCTTACACCGATACAGAAAACCTAAGCACTTGGCAGCATACTTAGCGGTCTCAAATATATGGTCGTTCCAACGGAGGTCGTCGTTGACACACATACCGATTACTGAAAGCTTTTCGGTTTCTTCGATGTAAGTGCCATTCATAGACAATGGCATTGGGGGTATGTTAGCTTTAACGACAGAAGACAGCATTGAGTTTTCGAAGCATTAAACTCCACACGATTACTATTACCCCATTTGACAATGCTGTATAAATCGGATTTAATGAGCTTGACATACGGTACCGTTGCAATTGTACGTCCGAAGGCGAAGGAGGTGAATTATCGAACGAATTTGAAAAGCTGAGGGTAGAGTCGTCAGAAAAACAATTAAGTGGATTAGAAGTAACAGACAGAAGATCATTTATAAAAACGAGGAAAAGAGTCGGAGCTAAAGTTTTCTTTTAACGATTGTTTATGTCGACATCCTGGATCGCACATCGACTGTGCATGTCTTTTACCGCAAGCACTACATTAAATGTTTCTCACATAGCACCGCTTAGAAGAATGCCCTTTAGAAGTGCATCGAAAGCATCGATTATCTTGGCGAAGTAAGTTTTTTCTTTGAGCAACAATTAATTCGTTATCACATTCTTTTTTATGATGCGAAACCGACTTACAAAAAAAAACATGCTGTTTTTGATTCAGATGCTGTAAGTAGTCAAGTTGCAGTAGAAATGTGTTTTGTTTGCCTCTTGATTATTGGCCCCCCTTTCGTCAACCGAGTTTCAAGAGCAACGATTTCTCCATCTTTCACCATCTAACATTGTATATACATTTTCTATAGTACTCTCATGGTGGTCATTTTTCGTTTGGCCATCTTCCTGGTTGATTCGAAACTAACTCTAAATAGTGAAGACGAGAACCTTAACCGATATTTTACCAGTATTTAATACACTTTTTTGTCTGTACTTATTCTATATTCACACCAATTGGCAATTTCAGCACGCCTCATTGCGATTTGATTCAGAACTAAAAAATGATGCTTCATGATAGTACTATAGGCAGTGTATATTCAATGCAAAAACATTGTATATACATTTTCTATAGTACTCTCATGGTGGTCATTTTTCGTCTGACCATCTTCTAGTTGATTCTGAACTAACTCTAAATAGTGGAGACGAGAACCTTTATCGATATTTTACCAGTATTTAATAAACTTTTGTTGTCTGTACTTACTCTATATTCACACCAATTGGCAATTTCAGCACGCCTCATTGCGACTTGATTCAGAACTAAAAAATGATGCTCCATGATAGTACTATATGCAGTGTATATACAAAGCATCTAAATTATGTAAATGAATATTCGCTTTCTGAAAAAACGTCATTACCATTTTCTGTAGCTCAATCACGTCATTCATCATGAGGAATCTGACATTGAGTACGAAAATAATTCGCACGAAGTTTTTTTGGTAAAATTATCAATAATTTTGATTTTAGCATAATTGCATACTTACTGGAAAGAATATTTAGCGCTTGGATGATGTATGGATGATATTACGGTATTATAGATATTTCTTAAACCACGAATAACGTCTTTTGAACTAAGCAATGAAATGGACATAAGTTCGTTCAATTTTTTATCGATTAATTTGTCCGCGTTCGTGAATTCTTCTTGCAGTAATGTTAAAGCACCATCATAACAATTACCACTTGGTGTGAATCCTTCAATTTGTCGGCGGCTTTTCCCTTTAGGGTTGACTGAAGATAATTAAATTTATCAGCCCCTGATAAGGAATTATTGTCGTGAACCGCTGTTTTAAACTGCTCCCAAAAGGGAAGCCATTCTTTAAAATCCCCTGAAAATATTTTAAGAGGTAGTTTGGGCAACCGAATCCCTTTATTACGTTCACGTGACAAAGAGGCGTTAGTAGCGGTAGTAACGTTATGCAATGTTAAACCGTTGGGATTTCTTAAACGATTCAAACGTTCGATGCGTTGATTTAATAGCGTGATTATGGACGTAGGTTTGTCCTCATAATCAACAGTTAACTCCATGGCTCTTAATGCCGTATTCGGATTACTACTAGTAATAAATTCGTTATTGGCTTTCATAAGACCGTCATGAGCTACTTGTATGCGATTAAGAAACACAAAAGATCTTCTTCAATTTATTCCCAAATTTCCTCGTTTGTGCAGGTCGGATTAGAGTCAAGATTCTGTAAGAACTCGTTTGCACTATTAACGACGCGAGTTACTTGTCCCCTATATGCCGGCGACTTGCGTTATCCATATCGAGGATTTTTTTTATTTAAACCTTATCGTTTTTTAAATCTTAAATTCCCTGGTTTCGGCACCTTCCGATCGATTATAAAAACCCACAAGTTCGATAACAATTTAAGATTTATTAGACCCTTTAAAAGGATAACTTAATCAAAGCTCAGTCTAGTCACAACTAACTTAAGAATTTAATTGCTTTACTTAATGCATTGCCAATAGGTATTTTAGAAAGAGATAACTAGAATTAATTAAGAAAGAGAAATATGTAAATATGTGAAAGAGAAACAAGTTTCGTTAAATTATGTACACTTCAAGAAATTATGCATAGTTTAATACAAATTTTAACACATACGAACAGACAGACAGAGAGGGAGAATATGTTTCTATATCATCGCAATGTCATGTTTGATTGTTATTTCAATTTTATAATCCGCACGAATGCATGACTTGCATTATGGTAGGTGCCTATTATAGTCGCAAGTAAAAATGTTGCTGTTGTTGGCATGCTTGCCAAACAAAAATCAACATAAATAGGTAGCTTACCTGAACATATGTAGGTATCTTCGTTTTTCTTAGTTTGAAAATTATTTTTTCAAAAACAACTTTATATAAAAAGAAAATAAAAGAACGAAATTCTGGGCTTACAAAAAATGTATAATATGGAATTGTGTAACCTACTTAGAGTTGATTTAAATTTTTTTTTTGTTTGAAGCCAATTTTTTTAAACTGCCCTAGACCCCTTTTCATAATTTTTTTGTATTATATGAGCTCAGGCTTAACGCTCAAGCTTTTTGTCACACCTCATGGAAATCACAAAAATTAGAAAGAGGAGGTTCATCGCTAGATACTAACTAACAAACATCAATTCATATAAAAGGATATGAAAATTAAGTGGGCGTGGCAGTAGGCGGATTGTAGAAGAAGCATTTTTAAAATATTTTTTTAGTTTAAAAGAAAAAACCCTGAGAATTTCATTAAAATCGTTGGAGCCGTTTCAGAAAAAACAGAGATTGAAAAAAAGTGGGCGTGTCAGTAGGCGGATCTTACAAAATAAATTTTTTTTCACAAATACATTACATGCAAACATTTTTATATGAGTTTTGAGTTTGCTTCTGCGGGAGACCCACCCTTAATCCTGCTTTGAAATTTACTACACATAAATTAAAATTATTGACTGATTTGAAAATGTATGTATGAATTATATGAAAAAGGTATAAAAAGAGATATCACAGATAAGTTAAGATTATGCAAAAGCAAATAATTGTTATTATTATATTGATAATAAAGAACAAGTTTATAAATTGTGTAAGATAGAAGCTGAGAAAAAGGAATATATTTTCAATTTCAATTTATTTAATATATATTTCAATTCACAATAAGAGTACACTTTTTAGTCTGTGAAAAGTTGACAATTATAAGTTGCAATATATTACGTATTAAAATAAGATATATAAAGTAATATAAGATAATGAGTTTATAAGTATACGAAGAACAAGAAAACACAATTAAAAAAAAAAAAAAAAAATTAAAGAAAACCAAAAAAAGTTGAGATAACAATTAATTTCATAATCTGACAATCTTTATACTTTAAAATGTATCTAAATTTAAAATTTTCAAAAAGAAATTACTTTGAATTAAATTATTAGTTGAGTTTGCTTGATCCGATGGTGTGGGAGGGGAAAGGGGAAGGAGGAGGGGGGTAAAGTTAAAATTGATTGCTTTGGTTAGTGAAGAACAGCCTTAGCTCGTTCTTAAATCGATGCGTGTCACTTAGCTCTCTCAAATTGCGCGGAAGTGCATTCCAAAGGCGTATAGCAGAAATAAAAAATTGCCTTTCGGATGTTAGGCAAGTAAACTGTGGTAAAATTAAACAAGCAGATCTGTTGGATGCCGAAAACCGGATTTTTTCGTAAAGATATATCGGCTGCCTCGTTTTTATGATTTTAAACAATAAAAGCAGGGTACGAAACTTTATATAATTGAAAAGGGACATATCCAATAACTTGTTTTCCAAATGCGAGATATGGTCAAATCTTCTTAAATTATAAACGTATCGAAGAGTACTATTAAATGCAACTTGAAGCTTCCTTTTAGATTCAGTATCACAGTTGTTAAATATTTCACAGCCATAAATGAGAACTGGAATAACTAAGGATTTAGCGAGAATTAATCTTGTTTTTGGTGGTGTAAACTTTTGAGCCGTCCATAAAGTTCGAAGAACTCCATATGCTTTGCCCACAATCCCATTTATGTGATTATTCCACGTTAATGTCCTGTTGAATACCAGACCCAAGTTTTTCGAACTTTCAACAAATTCAATAGGTGAACAATCGAGCTTAATTTCTGGAAAATAAGAAAGTTCTAGCTTCTTTCTTGATATGACCAAACACTTACATTTTTTCGGATTGAGTGAGAGATCATTATTTAACGACCACATCGAGATGCCTTTAAGGTCTTCATTCAACTCATATACACAGTTCTCGATAAGGCCAAGGGGGCAACTTTTATAAATTTGAATGTCGTCAGCATAAAAATTGTGCTTTGAATATCACTTATATAAAGAGAGAATAAGAGGGGGCCCAAAATCGATCCTTGTGGAACACCCTGTACCAAAGGAAGAAATTCTGATAATGTATTTCCTAGGGATACAGCCTGTTCTCTCCCTCTAATATAAGACGAGAATAACTTTACAGCCGAAGAAGACATGTTGAAGCATTGACGTAACTTATCAATAAGGATAGAGTGATCAACCTTATCAAATGCTTTTGAAAAGTCTAAAAGAATAAGAAAAGTAACATTATCCTCGTCTAATTTTGCTCTTATATCTTCTACTACTTTCAAAAGTGCAGTGGTACAACTATGTGTGGCACGAAAACCAGATTGAACAGAAACCAAAAGTTTATTACGTATAAGATACTCATTAACTTGTTTATGCATTATTCGTTCGCAAACTTTGGATAGATAAGGAAGAATTGATATGGGTCTGAATTCATCACCAGTTGAATTTTTAGGTATCGGTATTATTTTTGCTTTTTTCCACTGACAAGGAAAAACAACGGTCATTAGAATGGTATTTACTATGTGCGTAATATACGGAAGCAATATCGGAAGTATAGCTTTCATAAAGACCGGATGAACTCCATCAATTCCTACAGCATTAGACTTTATGTTTAAAAAGCTTTCCACTACATCTGTGCTCTCTATTCTTGTGAAGGAAAAAGGTGCATCCGTAGAGACAGCAGGACTTGAAAAGGTTCTGTTACCATTGGAGGGATCAGTATCTGGAATCGACAAAAAATTGCGATTGAGCTCGTTGCTATCAAAGTCATTTGTGCAGATCAATTTCTGCTTGCCTATCCCTAATTGACGGAGATTATTCCACATCTTTCGACCATCTATATTAGGATTAATTTGATTGGAATAAAACTGTGTTTTTGCAATTCTTATTTCACGAACAACTTTGTTTCTTCTATCTTTGTAAGCACGAAAATGCTCCTCTATACGGAAACGCTTCCATCGACGGTAAGCTTCATCTCTTTGAATGATTAACAAACGAATTTCATTCGTAAACCAAGCACTTGCCTTTGACTTCACCCTACCGGTTGATATTGGAACGTGTGTATCAAAAAGGTAATTAACATTATTATGAAGAAACTCAATTTGGTCATCAGGCGATGTCATACCGTAAATGAGATTCCAAGGAATGACGCGAATACGATTTTCAAGAGCAGCACTATCTATATTTTTAAAGTTTCGGAAATTATAAGTTGTCGAACTGGAACGAATATTAATATTGAAGTCAAATGTAAGAAAGATGAGGTCATGCTTTGAAAAAGCGGGTGCGGATATTTGATCATAAAAAAGTACCTTGTTAGTATTATTAACAAAAAATAAATCCAGAAGGGTACTTGATGTATTGGTAAAATGAGTAAGCATTTGGGTATTTACTGAATGTAGATCAAAAGCCATCATGTTTTCAGTAAGATGATTTTCTACTAAAATATTGCTGTTAAAGTCCCCGCATACAATAACATCACTCACTGTGGTTGAAAACTCTTCCATTATGGAATATACAGGTGTTAATTCAACAGTCCTATTAGGTCTATAAACGCTACCTAAACGAACAAAATTTCCTCCGCAATTAATGTCTACAAAAAGGTATTCAATCGGACATGCGTTGGGTGAACTACATTTCAGCTTACATCTCAGACCTTCTCTTACATAAATAGCTACACCTCCACCAATGCGATTGCTTCTATCTGATCGAAAAAATTTGTAACCATTTAAAGCATAGACGGCGTCCTTTATATCTGGGGAAAACCAAGTTTCCGACACACAGATCGCATCAACTTTAGAATTAACAAATATTTCTCCAAATTCATCTACTTTTGGTAGCAAGCTTTGTGCACTAAGATGACAAACTTTAAGCCCCTGCCTGCGACAAGAAAACACCCTTACCATTGATCGCAATATTATATCGCTATTATTGCCCATGGAGGTCACTCCGCTATCATTTAAATCCATTTTTTTATATCAACATAGGAGAACCAGGCGACACACATAGACCGATCACAGGCACGTCAGCTAATTTCCAAAGCAATAACATTGATACAAAGGGACAGGTATTAAAAAATAAATCAAGCAAAATCATTACAATAATAAAAGAATTACAAGAGAAAGAAGCAAAAGATAGAATAAATGGTAAATAAATAACATAATCAAAACAAAAATATTTTAATAATAATTGTTGAGTGGTGAAAATCATAATAATTGTTGTTGTTGTTGTTGGTGTTGTTGTTGTTCCTCTTCTTCTTCAGTCTGACTACTCGTGGCTATAATATTCAGCATTCTATCATTCTCCATTAAAATACCCCTTGCATTTGCACTCCTTCTCACATAGACGGAACCCAGATGTGTAAAAACAGAAAACAGCTGTTTGTTGTGCTTGAGAGGTGAAGCTTTTTGGTAAAGTAATCGATTTTTGCGGGTCATGCTCCCATACATATAGATGTTTTTTTTATTTTCAGCTTTGATACCAACGTCTTCGAGAGAAAGTTGCCTATGGTTTTTGGAAAAGAGAGCAACTGCTTGCAGAACGGTGTTTCTTTCTTTCGGAGAGTGAAATTTGACTATAATGGGTGTGTCTGTCTTATCCATGTTAGTCGGTCCGTTAGGTCGGTGAGCTCTATGACAGCGAAAAATTGCATTCAGTGTTGGCGGAATGCATTCAATGATATGACAAAGATGTTTAAATATTGCCTTCAAATTTTCGTCTTGCATTTGTGGTACACCAAATATGATCGCGTCGGCTCCAATTTCACGTCGCTCGAATGCATCACATCGTTTCTCCAAATCGGCCACTTCCCCTTCGAGCACCTGTGTTTTATCAATGTGTGTCTCAATTTCTATTGATTGAGATATATATATATATATATATATATATATATATATGATTCAAAAAAATTAACTAGTTTTATATTATATTTAGAAGCAAATAATTTATATGGTATATATCTACTGGAAGGCATCGATGGTTAAATGCTGAAGAAATTGAACAATTTACAACAAAACACATAAAAACATTTAATTTTAAAAATGTAAATACTCTTTCGATGTTGAGGTTGATTTATAAATCCCACAAAAATTCTATAATTTCTATAATAATTATGCACCTGCAACGAATCATGAAACTCCTAAAATCCTATTATCAAGAAAAATATGTTTTAAATATAAGACTTTTACAAGAATATTTAAAACAAGGTGTTTAATTATTAAAAATCCATAGAGGTATTTAAATCTAATCAAAAAGCATGGTTGAAACCATATATTGAAAAAAATACTGAAATGAGAAAACTGGCTAAGAATGATTTTGAAAGGATTTCTTTACATTAATGAACAATTCATGTTCAAATAACAGTTTATGTTCAATTAAAGAAAAAAATATGAAAATAAAATGAAATTCTTAGGTACGGATACTTATTCATTTATTATTTATTTCGAAGCGAAATCATTAGGAGATACTGAATTTGATATATATGAAGATATGAAAGAACAAATAGATTTATATGATACAAGTGATTTAATAGATAATTTCCCTATAGATAGATTAAAATTAAATAACAATAAGAAAAACACCAGGAAAATTCAAAGATGAATATAATGGAATACCTTTTTAGAGAATTTTGTAGTTTGGAATGTATTAATTTAAAACTGAAAGAAATTGAATATAAAAGCATTGACATTTGACGATAATAAAAATTGTCGATTAAATTAGAAATTAAAAAAAAAAACCAATTCATGGTGTAAGATCTGTTAAAATGAAATTATATAGGTACTACACGTGAAGAAAGTATTGGTTTATCACCGTATGATGATAAATTTTATTTGTATAGAAATTAAAATAATAATATTTTAAAATTAGCGCATGGACATTATAAAATTAAATAACTACAGAAAACGTGCAAGTAAATCTTTTAAAAAAAATATTGGGTTGAGTAACACATAATATGACGTTAATTGGAACATCATATTTTTTTGTTTCTCTTTTAATAGAAAAAAATATAAAGAAAAAAATTATTTTGTTATTTCATGACGGAATTTTAGATATCCTATTTTCATTTGCTTCAAGTTTATCTAATCTTTGTTCGATAAATTTAAATGCATTTTTATTCTCTTGCATATTTTTTTTTACACTGTCAAGAAATGGAACTATAAATATCCTAATATCATTTATATCTTTTTTTTACTTTTTGAATGGTTTAATTGAGATCTACTAAAGATTTAATATTGTCATTAATGTTATTATCATGAGTTTGAATATTTGATTTTAAATATTCAATATTTTTATTGAATTCTCCATTGAATTTTTTTATTATCAGATTTTAAATTTTCGGTAGCGGTTTCTAATTTTGAGTTTTTATTATTAATATAATAATATATATTATTAATTCACTCTCTAAAGATTTTATTTTATTATTCAATGAAGAAGTATTAGAATTATTTGTTTGATTATTTTTTCTTCCAAATTTATCAATTCCCATTTAATTAAAAAAAAATTATATAATATTTTCTTTTTTTAGTTCTTCAATTATATTCATAATTTCATTATGTATTTCAGGGCTATCATTACCAGATTTATTTTCACCCATAAGTAATCATAATCTCTCTTTTAATTCACCAATATTATTCAGGTAAACTAATTCGACTGGTAATTTTGTATATATTTTAAAACTTTGTTATATTCCTGATTCGGTTTTTTCCTTTTTATAAAAAAGACGATTTTTTTCGTATGGAGGTCTAACATAATTCATATATTTAAATCCAACATTTTATTTAATGTACTTTAAAGATTTATCATTATTGCGCGAATATGCATATGTAATTAAAATAATGTAATAATAATTTTGTAAATTTTCTTTTGTTATTAAAGCCTAGTACTCAGATCGCGCTCAATTAAATTTTATCTCACTTGCTAAGAAGGTGCGCTAAATTTTGAACTTGGAGAGAAAACAGCTGTTTTATAAATTTTTGTGAAATATACTATATAAAAAATTCTTATCAGCAATTCTTATTAAAAACAACATGAAGGTGTTTTTTCCGCGTTAGAAAATTGTTTTATTTGCGTTTTTGTTTTTGGTTTATTTCATTAAATTTTCCAAATACAAATATTCATCAAGAAATTCCATTTTTTTCAATTATTCGCATCAAAAATGAAAACTTCAGAATTTTGTCTTGTGAAAGAATATATTCAACATTCCCTCGCTCGCTAAATTTGTGAAGACTTTTTTCTTAGCCGTTAGCTAGACATTTGGAATTTGGCTTGAACTGAGTACTGCTCAGCTAAAAACCCGAGTTAAAATTTATCTTGGTTGGAAATTTATATGGAAGATACATTTTAGCGCGATGTGAGTACTAGCATAGACGCATTATTACTAGATGGTGCATTTCATGTAAAGAAGATGGTAATTTCTAAGCTACCCAATATCTAGATGTCGCCACCGTGAAAATATACCTGATCTCAGATACATGCTGCAACGCATTTTAGTTGAGGTTTACTGTTGAGAAACATTAAGAATATTGACAAGGAATGAGGGAAACTAGTTCTTGATTCGTTCTGATTGAAGCTAAAAATGTGTCACAAGACTTTTATGTTGCAAAGCGATATTGGGGTTGTTTTTGGTTTCAAGTATTTACAAGTTCAGTTAGAGAAGTCTAAAAAAGTGATCAACAAAAAATGTCTGCCTGTCTGTCTTTCAGTATGTATATCGACTTAAGCGATTATCTTAAATTTTGGTGTGTGTGATTCTTTTGCATTCCCCAGCGGAGAAATTGAAATTTTATTTTTAGGCTTAAGAATAAATGATGATTTGAACTAAATTTACGGGAAAGTTCTACTAACGGTACCTTTCATATAAAGTTTTTTTTTTTATTTTGGGATTGTTCGTTAACTGCTCTTTGGATTTTTGTCAAATTTTACTTTTGAAAATATCTAGGTAGCCAAATTAAAGCTGCCTATCAACATTTTTAGTAACTTTTTTTTCTAATTAAAATAATTTTTTGATTTTTTTTTTAATCAATATTTTTAAAACTAATAAAAAAAAATCATTTTAAATTTTATAATCACTGGTATATTAATAAACTCTTAAAAAACTGCATACCAACATAAAAAAAAATTCAAAAGAATAAAAAAACAGGATTTTTTTAATAACCGGTCCTACATTTTTCAAAATAAATTTGTCATAAATTCTTTGTTATTTAAGACGTGTGATGGCTTACTTCATTTTTACTAAAAACCGTTTAGTATTGTGGTTTGGATACTTTTTATAAGTTCAAACTGTGTTATTTTCAACGTAAATGTTACTTGTTTCTGTCAAAGATCTTGCTTTCTAATGTAATTATTCACATAAGAGCAAGTACGTGCGACCCAGTCGTGCCCATTTTTTTCTTAAATAGGATGTTGTTTTTTTTGCATTGTGTCTGGCAAGTGGAAGAAAGGATACTTGCATGTACATATGTATGTAGGTAATTATTGGTTGTGTATGTAGATTTTATTTCTAGGTTTAAATTGTCTACGTAGGTGATAGACACAATTACATATGTGCTTATGTACACTCATCCAATTGACGCAAATGATATTCACGAAAACATTTTGTTAATCATTGAAGGAACTATTATTAATTAATATAATAATTATAATAATATAGTTGATTTTTTTTTTCATATTATTGAAGACATATTTTTCAAAATTAGTAAAATAAATTTTTGACTTCCGATTATAGGTACTATAAGGTTTAGAATTCCTGATTATAACAAAAATTGAGATAACAATCAAACAGAAGCTTAAAAAAGTCAACGACAAAAAATGCCCGTCTGTCCGTCTGGATGTATAACGAGCTGCAGCCTAACTGGCTGAACACAATGAGAGCCGCAGCCGCAATACGTGTCGTACGGCTTTTTAAAACTGCCTACAATGGAGCCGTACGCTTTTTAGACATTTGGGATTTTATTGATGTCATCTGATTGAATTGAAGCCTGTGTTCATTTTAAAATTGCAAATTATTATTCTTAAGTCAATAAAAGTTAAAATGGAAAATAAAAATAAAGAGATTTTGTGCAGCTTTGTGTTTTATGTTTATATATTTTGTATTACTTAAATCCCATAAGACTTCCATTGCGCGCACGCCCTCAAATTTTTTTTGCATTTCGTCCATCGTTTTTTTTTCGACAACCAAAAATAATAATCACGCACGACAAAGTTAAAAGTTACTGCTGGAACACAATGGTGACGGAGACGGAAACGCAGACGCAGACGTATCTAATTGTATTCGCAACATTGAATTCGTGTGTATTCAATATTTTGACATGCGATACGTCTGCGTCTGCGTTTCCGTCTACGTCTCCATTGTGTTCCAGCAGTTAATTGACTTCAAATTTGGTATGTGTGTATCATATTGCATTCCTTTAGAGGGGAAATTGAAATTTTATTTTTGCACTAAAAATAACGGTACTAGTCATATAACGGTTAAGGAAAAGTTTATTTTTCTCGAAAACGGCTCCAACGATTTTGATGAACATTTTTACTAAAAACCGTTGAGTATTGTGGTTTTTATACTTTTATAAGTTCAAACTGTGTTATTTTCAACGTTATTGTTATTTGATTTTGTCAAAGATCGTGCCTATAAATGTAATTAGGCACATAAGAGCAAGTACGTGCTACCCATTCGTGCTCATTTTTTTTTTCAAATGCTACCTGATTTTGCATGCTATGCAAATAGAAGAATTGTTTTCATAACGAAAACAAAAATATTTATGTGAATGAATACATTTTGTGAATCCAAAGAAGATAGAAATTAGGGGGTTATCTTAAAAGAGGATGGGTAGGGGTACCTAACTCTGAATTTTGGATATGATGTTTGGGAGAGCCAGTAGATATAATAAAACAAATTTCCAAAATCAGGCCCCCTAAATAATCAGGTGAAAATGACTGTCGTCACTTTTTTAGTCTTTGGCGTATAGCTCTTCTTTTTTTTGTGGTACATTTTTTCGCAAAACCTATTTATATGCAAACTTGTTGTACCTACATAAAATATCTTATAAATTTGATATATTACGTTTTTTTGTAAAACTAATTGCAAGGAGCAATTAAGAACCCAAATTTGCGTTTCTTGTTGTGGGGGTCGGTAGTACCCCTCACCTGGTAAGGCTTCCGCTCAAACTGTTTGGATAGGTTCATCATCTAACCACGCCTCGCCTGTACTTCCCGTCCTGATAAGTGCGAATGTTGATCGCAGGCATTTTAGGCTTCTTTAATAAAAAAAATAAAATAAATTCTTCATTTTTCCCAAAATGTACAATTGAAATATTTTTTTTTTAAACTATTAATAGAAATCTAAAGATGGCTTTTCTGCGACAAACATATTTATAAATCAAGGTTGCAGGGGACAGCATGCCCCATACTATTCTCATGGTCATATTCGAAAGCACATTAACCCAAACCTGGTATTATTGCACATTGCATTGTGAAGATGACGTTTCAGAGCCCAACATATATACTTATATTCTTGTACATATATACTTGTATATATATACTTGTACATATATACTTGTACGAACTCTACAACATATTTCAATTTCTTAAACTGTACCAAATACCACAAACTCAAATATATTTATTAATAATTACTGTAATGTCATATTTGATTATGGTTACTTGACAACTCTTCAACAACGAAAGAAGTGGAGGCAGCCGGTTAAGATTCTTAGAACCGGTAACATTGTTATATTAAGAGTTGAAAATCGTCCACCAACACGATGGTGTTTAGGGATCATTGGAAATACTCAAGCAGGCGGCGACGGACTAGTACATATGTACGAGTTGTTTCTGTAAAAACAAAAAATAAAATCTTCAAAAAACCAATAAGCAAATTGTGTCCTTTACCGATTATCGATAATTATTGCATCAACAATGAGGAAAAACAAATAACGAAGACTTAAAGAAAAACACAAACTCGATGACGTGCCTAACGAGTATGCGGAAAATCCATGAAAGAACGACTAAAGACAAATCTGAAATCAATCCAATGGGATTCGTAACTATCCTACTGCTACTCCTCATGCTTGGGGCAGAAACGCAACGGCATTTTATGCTGCTAGTCAAAATCGAGGTATAGAAATAAGGCCATTCGAAAACCATCCTGGTATTTATTTTGAAAAAATCGCGGACATTAACCTTATTACAAGTGACTGGAAGCTCATCGTTTACTACGATCTCACCAACTATTGGCGTGAAATTCAAAAGGCCTTAGATATGAAGCTGAAACGGTACAATCATTGCATCAGTCTGGTAAACCAATTCTATCACCAACTTATAACAATACGAAACAACAATAAGTTGTTATTCAACCAACAAAAACAAGACCAGTCAGAAACAAGAGCCAAACGATCACCTTTTGACTTCGTTGGAAATGTGGTAAATAGACTGTTCGGTGTCTTAGACCAAGAGTTTGCAGAGCAGTACGAAGAAGACATCGATAACCTCAGAACAAATGACAATCACTTACTTGGGCTTATAAAAAACCAAACGCTAATTGTAGAGGTCACTGCCAATATCATACGCAAAGACGAAGAAGCAGTCACGCAGCAGATACATGTCTTCCATAATAACCTAGATTTGTTGTCATCAAACGTTAAAACTGCCAACGAAGAAAACGCCGCTGAACAACGTTTCCCTACGCTATCAGTTTATGCTACATTTGCAATGCTAAGTTTTCAACAAACTCAGAATGCATTGCTTGATGTGATGACGAACCGTTAGCATTCAAAGATAAATTTACTAATAGTAACACCGGATCATCTGCGCGCCCAAGTAGCAGTTATAAGAAATCACTTACTTCCACAATTGTCTGTGCCTGGAGACAAAAATGACCTCTTGTATTATACAGGCTACTAACAGCAAGAAGACGAATAACAAAGCGAAGTGTCATATTTGATATTAAACTTCCTCTAATAACGATTGAGGATTTCGAAGTCCTTAAAACAATTCTAGTCCCTTCAGCAGAATACTTGGCTGTAAATATGCTTCGTAAAGCATATTATACGATGACAAAAGCTGAAATAACTAATTGCAGTCGCTTTAACAATAAATACTTATGCCAGCAACAGCACCCTGTCTTCAATCGGAGATCAAATGTAAGCAGTTGTGAATTAGGCCTTCTAACGCACAAGAAGGAGCTGTCAGCATATTGTAAGTTACGGAGAAGACCACCATCACCAGTCTGGATACAACTGAATAAGGAAAACAGTTATGATATATGTGCTCGAAAACCGTACACGTGTAATCTGATCTGCAAAAACCTGGTTTCAGACATCACAATCAAGGGTAATGGAATGTTGACGCTGCAACAAAACTGCATATTAAAACAAGATACCATGACTATAACATCACATAACATCCTTTCAAGCGCGAGTTATGTACAGCATTCCTACCGGCTACTAACATAACCACGCTACTACAGGAAACGCCACATAAGACGTCAACTCCAATGAAGATGCCAGAGGTATTTCTAGCAGATGGTGGTGAAGATGTAAAGACCCTGCAAAAATGGATAACATCAAGTTAAGCAATCAGCATATTTCTCACGATATTAACGACCAACGAACGATGATTCCAAGTATCGGATTGATACCAGGTGTCAACTGCGCCCAGACGCAATGTCAGCAATTTAATATTAATTTATGGGTATAAAAGGTAGACAGTTAATAAAGAATGATGGAATGCTATTTTAAACGTTGAAAAAAAAGTTGTGTTATTTAGTGTTTATTATTGAGTTGTTTGCTATTATAATCCTCCCACCAGTGGTAAGGTTTTAATAGTTTAGAATTCAATTCAATCTCATTATGTTTTTATCAAAACGAAAGCACAACGCATATTATACCTAGTACCTATAATCACAGTACAAATGGAAAAAAATAAAATGGTTAAACAAAATGTTAATTTTTAAATGGAAACTTATAAATTTTGCGAAGAAGGAATTAATAAGAATATGTACATAGATACCTACCTATTACAATTTATAAACTGATTTTTTTCTTTGACCTTGCCGAGAATAGAGAAATGAAACCTACTTAATCAAATATACTTTTGTATTAAAAAAAACCCTTATGATGTGATGCTTTGTGCTTATCTTTTCAACCTGCTTCAAAGTGTTTTTTTTTATATATTTTTCCCTTGTACTGCACTGTAAGCTGCAACAACAAGATACACGACGCGACGCTGACGACGGACGAGGACTACGAACCGTAAAGTTGATTTTAACAAAAACATCACCAATTTCGTTCAGATACAAAAATATTCCTCAACATAGACACACTTTTTGGCTTCATTAAAAACGAACCAAGAACTGGTTTATTTTGTTAATTTTTCTGCCTTCATTCTCTGCAGCATGTTTGTGTACCTTGGAAACACCATAGATACAAAATATTGAAATTCCCAACACAAAAAATGTTTTTAATGTGGAAAATGCCATCTCTTAGGAATCCAATAGGGAGGCATACGCTGTTTCAGGTTGGGGTATGAAATGCACCATCTAGTAATAATGTCTCTATGGTACTAGGCTTAAGTCTGGAGTTCCAATATATGTTTTACCTTTTAGATTGATATCATTATTATTCATTTTATTTTAAGGACCTCCAATCCAAAGATCCTCTCCATTTTCAGTTCTTATTCCAAAATTATTATCAAAATTTTTAGTTTTGGAAGAATTCAAAGTTAAATATTTTGCAGGCATATTTCCATTTCCTTTTTCAACTATTTTGTAGTTTTTTTTTACCTGATCACTTTGTTCATCTTGTTTTTCTTTAATAGCTCTCAAATAATTATTCGCAGATGGTAATGCTTCATTTAAACTCATTTTCAAGTTTTTGAAAACTTCATTTAAATTATCGCTCTTTGCAGAAGATTGATTAAATGCTGATATAATTGCTTGAAAATCTTCTATTTGATCATGTTTTATTATTTTGCTAAGATTTTGTTCTTTTAATTTATTTTCAATTCTTTTGCAGATTTAAGATATGCTTTTAAATCTTCATCTGAAACTTTATTATTCATCATTTATTTATAAATAAATTTATTTATTTTTATAATGAATAAGGAATTAGAAATTACAAAAGAATAACATAAATCAGTTCGAAAAAAATTGAGCGAAGAAAAATAATTACTATGTATGAATTATGAGCAGCTGATTTACTTATTATGATGACTGTAGATATAAAAATAAATAAACGATATAATTATAATTATGTCAACGTTATTGATACGTTTTCAAAATTTTCATGGATAAAACCATTTCTTCATGCTGATTCTAGAAAAGAATTTTTAAACTCAAATTTTACTAAAGCATTAAATAAATATGATATAAAAATGTATCAAACTTTGATAAAAAGAAATCTTCAATAGTAGAAAGATTTAATAGAACAATTAATCAAAAAAAATAAAATTTGTTTTTAAATTCAACAAAATACTAATTGGATTGATGTCATTGATAAAATTGTACATGAATATAATTATAAAAATATTCATCGAACTAATGAAATGCGGACATGTGAAGTAAATAAAGATAATGAAAAAGAAATTTTAAATAAAATGTTTCCTGTTATAGAATCTATAGAAAACCAAATATTTTAAATAGGAGATAGAGTTAGAGCATATTGATTTAAAAAGATATTTGAAAATAGATACAAAAATAATTGGACTCATGAAATTTTTGCAATACATAAGTGAAATTCATTTAACTCATGCTATTACTTATTCAATAAAAGATTTGAATAATGAACCAATTTCAGGTAAATTTTATAAATATGAATTACAAAAAACAGAATTTTAATTGTTTTAAATTTATATTATTCTATATTTGAATCTCTTTCAATATCAGATTCTAAATCTGAATCTGAACTTGAATCTATAGTAGATAAATCTTCCTTATACTTCTGTAAAATAAATTTAAAAGATGATGATGCAATTGTACAATAATTACATATTTTACCTAACGATGTATTTAAAATATTTAAAGTAAATTTATAATAAATAAAAGGTTCTAATTCATCTTTTAGTTTACTTATATACATATTACGCTTAGATTTTTCCTTTAAATCTTTGGAACATTTAAGATCGGAAATAAAATCATCGATTTCTTTATTTGGCTCTTCACTTTTTATAGCTATAACTATTTTATCTAAAGTACTTATAACAATTTGTTTTCTAGTTAATTTCTTTGTTTCTGATTTGAGTTTGGACTTGTCCATTTTTATTTATTTATGTTTGTGTTTATATAATATATTTTTTTATAAATAAAATAAAAAAAGTTTTTAACCTTTCAAAAAAGTATTAAACTTAATAAAATCTTACTTAAGCACTTTTATACAAAACTTTATGTATAAAATATTGTTATTATTTTTAAAATTATTTTACGTTTCGTTTTATGTTTTATTTTAGGTTTAATTTTTTTAATATGGATATTTAAAACTGTAGGCTTATTCTGTATTGTACCATAACTTTTTTAAGAATATGGTTATTATATTTTTATGGCTGTTTATCCAATATTTTTAAATAATGTTGGCTGTTTATCAAATAATATGTCGGTGTCTAAAAACTACGCTGATACCAGTTTTTCCTTTACTACTTAGGTCAAAATTGCAATGGTGTACGGAAACGAGAATGCTGTAAATATTCGAACGACTATAAGGAGTGATGAGGTCTTACGGCCTTCTTCAGAGACATTTAGTTGGAACGGCGTTTGAACGATAGAAAGAACGAAAGTATTTCTGTCCAGAGACTAGGAGCCGAGCCTGTAGAGGGTTGGACTGCGGAAGAGCTTTGTAATGAACAAAAGGAAGATTCTGACATCGAGCCGATTCTTGCATGGAAAAAATCTAAAGCAACATAAACATTGCGAGAGACTGCCTGAGCACCAGATACGATGCGAGAGCAACAGCAACTGAATTCAACGTGGGAGATCTAGTATGGCTTTAGAACAAACAAAATGTTAAGGTATTCGGAGATTACATTTTGTTTTCAACTTATCGACATCTGCAGGATACATTGCGTATAACAACCAACATTTATTGTGTACAACAATCATGCTCCTAAAAGTATGCTTAGATTGTGCCAGAACCAGTTGGAAACTTCCAGAAGTTTGTAAATTTGTAAGAATGCACGAGTAGATGGCATTTCAGAGTTATGTTTATTTTCAAAAGTAGAATTGTTGACAACTAGAAGCGTTAGTAAAAAGTGATTGAATTGAGATTAAATAAAAAGTGTTGAGGTATAAAAACGTATTTGAATTATTGCGAATAAGTGGAATAAGTTAAATTTGCTATTATTTAAACTGAAAGACGTTGTGTTTCATAAAATAAAGAGATTTTTTGTATTATATTAGAATTATGATTGAGTTTTATTAATCGAACCTCAGGCCAAAACTTCTCACAATATATTAAAGATCTATATGGTCAGACCTCATTAAGTAATTTAATGCCATTTAACAATTTTGAATTTATTAGTTATATTTCGCTCATAATTTAACAATTATTTTTTAAATCATATGTGGAATTGTTGTTTTGAGTAACAAAAAGGAGGAAATTAACAAATATACCTTATGTTAAAGTGAGTTTTAACAATTGTTATTTTGTATGTTAACTGTGTTGCTTTTTGGTGTAGAAACTCTCGTTATAAGTTAAAAATTACTTCATTAACAATGCTTGTTGTTTCGTGGTACAGGCCACAGGAGTGATGATTGGAAGGTTCTTCATTCGCCCGACTCTCTCATTTTTAATTGCTAATAGCCCCTCAGCCGTTGGTACTATCGGTACCTCCTGTCTGACTTTCAACTTTCAACTACGCGGAATTCAATTCTACAACATTTTCCTAAGATGTTGTATGGAAATGACAACTAACTATCAGTCCATACGTTATAGGTTCATGGCTGTACGCATTCTTAAATTGTTTGCTAAGGGTTTGATTTTATTTTGATTTGAAAGGAAACAATTAATTAACAATTAATGAGTACCAAAGCCAAATATGAGACAGCAAGAATAAATTTAACAGATATTTTTGGTTTCAGATTTTTTCAAACTGGACAATTTAACGAAGATGTAATAATGAAAATAACAGGAATTCTGCAAGTCAATGGCCATGAAGTACCAACCTCAGACCCACCGCATGTAGCCGTTTTCGATAAGGCTTCACTGGTGGAGCATTCTTGTAAGCCTAATTTAGCGAAGAGTTTTACCAAAAACGGTGGGATTATTCTATGGGCTCCTCACGAAATTCCTAGGAGTACGAATCTCAGCATTTGTTACTCGGATGCTGTCTGGGGCACGGCAGATCGTCAAAGACATTTAATGCATACAAAACTATTCAAATGTGAATGCGCAAGATGCAAGGATGTAACAGAATTTGGAACATATTACAGTGCATTGAAGTGCAAAAACCAAAACTGTTTAGGTTGTGTACTTCCAACTAGCTTGGAGAATTGGCATGAGAACTGGAAGTTGGTATTTGAATTTACATATCTAATTTGTAGTCTCTATTTTTTTTCTCTTCTTTTATTTAAGATGCTCATTTTGTGGTACCGAAATAGACAAATTATGTGTGGCTGATATATTAGAGAAAGCAGGGACGGATTTAGCTTCCATGGAAAAAACTGTACCAAACTGCAAAAAATACATTGAGCACTATCAAATGTGGCTTCCAAGAAAGCATTTTTATATAAGTGAAGTAAAAATTCAATTGGTGCAAAAGCTTGGCTCAGACCCAAAAGAATTAATGCAATTAGAAGAAAACGATCTCGATACAAAACTTGAATACGCAAAAGAGATGATTGATCTCTACGAAATACTAGCACCATGTAAGTAGCTTATGACTGACATTATATTAACTTAAACGTTAGTTTTAGTAAAAATCAATATCTGTTTTCCGGAGTTGAATATGTTTAGTTTGTGTCAATTATTAGCATTCAAAATAGACTTTAAGCTATAGGTTTTGTATAACTTTATTTAAGATGTGGATTAAACTAACTTGAAAGAAGACTGGACTAAAAGAACATTCATAGTTTGCCTGGAACCGGATGGTATTTTTAACGTTCGCAAACAGTGTGGAATTGGGAGTAAACCATTCTTTGGAATAATTGCATTCTCGCGGATGCAAGTATTTGGCTGCCGAGAAAAAATTCTTTGGAATTGAATTCTTGCAGAGGAAAGTGTTTGGTTGCAGAGAATTATTTAAGATAATTCTCTGGGAAGATTCGTTGGAAGTTGAATACAATAACTTTAAAGAATAAGTTGTTGACGATCAATTGGAATTGAAAGAATTGTTTTCCTCATAAATTCCTTGGACATTTTAAAGTGATTAGCGAGAAGTGAGGGAAATTAATAATTAATGAAGGAATGCATGTAAATGTAGGACATATCCCCTTCTATAGTTGTCAGTTCCAGCAAATTGCTTATTCAAATTCCAGACAATATTTAATTAACCTAATTAAAAGTGAATAATAAAATCTGATCATTTTATTTTTTTTAGGTTTGGTTATGTTTTTTTATACAATTTTAAAGTTATTTTCGTTTTCAGACCCAGCAAAAGGGTCTTTTAAATTTGTTAATTGTACCTAATTTACGTATATTTTTCCTTTTTCTTAGTTTAACACAAACTTAAATTGAAATACCAAAGATTAAAAATGATACTCAAAAACACCTCTATTAACATTGTTTTGAAATTGTATGTACTCAATCTTATCTCTATTTTGTTTTTCTAAGAATAGCTATGTCATCAACAATTTTTAGGTAGAGTTAGGATGAACAATATTAGCTATAACATTACTATTTGTAAAATTTCATGCTCTATTTGTAAATTTTTAAGTTTTTATCTCTAAATCACAATTTGTAATTTCAATGTTGTTATTATCTTTTTATCAGAAAAAGTAAGAATTACTCTGTAGAAGGCTATTAAAGATGATAAGAAACAAATGTTACAATCAATTCGAACAAACAATGGAGGTTGGGCCAAAAAAAACAAAGAAAAGGCAGATCTCTTTGCCGATCACCTCGAGCAAACTTACAAACCCTTTGACGGTGAGGACTTGTTGAATGAACCTGGTGATACTCATTGGACTTTTGAAAACTTCCGACTTCGAGATGTCACATTTTCAGAAATTTCCGACGCTATAAAAAAGCCAAAAAACAAAAAAAAACTCCCGGATATGACTTGATAAACGCACGCATTCTTTAAAAGTTGCCAAGAAGAGCAATCACTAAAATCCAACATCTGATTGATGCCACGTTAAGACTTGCATGCGTTCCACGTCAACGGAAAGTGGCCGAAGTCATTATGGTCCCAAAACCAGGGAAAACTCTTAATGAAAAGAAGAACAAATGAAATTTAAAAGTCCCTAAAGGGGGAAAGATATGTTCCAGCGCGTTTCTTAATGTTTCCCAAGCTTTCGATAAGATCAGACACGAAGGCTTAAGATTTAAATTAAGTCAGGTTTTTCTGAAACAAATATATTGTGATGTAGCAACAAGTTTAGATATTCGGAGGATTCAATTTGTTCGTATATTAACGACATCTGTGGGATTTATTGTGTACAACTACCAACATTTATTGTGTACAACAACCATGCTCCTAAAACTATGCTACATATTTGCAATATGTTTTGACTGAGTACTAAATCGAACTCGAAGTACTTAGATTGTGTTAGAACCAGACGGAAGCTTCCAGAAGTTTGTGTAGATGGCTTAGAGAGTTTACTTTATTTTCGAAAGTGGAATTGTTAGCAACTGAAAGCGTAAGTAAAAAGTGATTAAATTGAGATTAAATAAAAAGTGTTGAATTATATATACGTATTTGAATTGTGAAAAAGTGGGATAAGTTAAATTTGCTGTTATTTAAACTGAAAGACGTTGTGTTTCAAAAAGATTTTTCTAGAAGAGGTATTAAAATAAAGCTGCGAAAACTGTGATTCGTTTATATAAAATGGGTCGCAAATTAGAACAATTGACAGCAGCTGTTCAACTCAGCTGAAGAATTAGGAAAAAGAAATCTTCCGACTACGGGAGTAAAAAGGGAACTATTGCTCCGACTTTAGAATGCTATCACTCAGGATGTTGGAAACCCTGATACCATGTTGTTCGATGTTGAAGAACAGAAGAGAGAAAGCACAGTAAGTACCGTCGATGAAATGCCTTCTTTCATTAATTTGCTTCTTTCGATATTCGATGCTCTGGAAAGATCCTCGAAAGAACAAAGGAACTTTATCGAAGAACAAAAGAATTCGTCAGAAATGCTGCAGAAGCAACTAATCGAACAGAAAAACTTTCTCGAAAAACAAAGGAATGAGCAGAAGAATCCATTGGAAACTCTCCAGCAGCAACTAAGTGATAAAATCGATACACAGAACGTTCTGCTCGACAAAAGACTTCAAACAATAGATGAGAAATTTAAAGCCAAAATAGAAAACTTGGAAGAAAAGTTCGTAAAGCAAGTAGAAAGTGTAGGGCAACAGAACGAACGTCTGGCTAAGGAATTTGATTCTTTGAAGAAGCAGTCGAGCGACGGTTCACGAAGAAAAGAAATGCAGTTCCTGTCTTCGATGGTCAAATATTATGGCCAATTTATAAAAGGTAGTTCGAAGCTGCCGCATTGCCAAACAACTCGGACAACGAAGACAAGTCAATTGCTTTTACGCTTGCGCTCAGAGGAACAGCTGCTGAATTGCTGCAGACCATTTGGTGCCATGGTCAAGGCAATCGAGATGAGGTTTTAGCGACGACCACATGCAGCAAGTTTACCGAGTCCAGTTGTGCCGAAGGGTCCAGACAGGAGGTGAAACGCAAGGAATGCTCATCAGTTCACCCTTGAGCCTAATTTCGGACGTACCGTGAAATATAGGGATTCTTTTTTTAGCCGAACGACACGAATCTGGAATAGTTTACCCGGCGGGATTTTCCCTTGCCATTTTGATCTGCAAACATTCAAAACCAATGTTAATCGGCACCTCCTATCTCTCCCCTCCCTATCTTCGTAATGCCCGCGCAGTGTGTTCTACATTAAAAGGGAAACACATAATCCCTTGTGCGCGCGTTAATTATAAAAAAAAAAAAAAAAAAAAAAAAAAAAAAAGCTGACATTGAGTGCTTGGTGAATTTGTCTTATCCCAATACCAGCAGGGAAATCATAAACGAACTATCAACCGATGCTTTAACTAATGCCCTTGCAAATGGAAAATTACAAATGGCTGTAAGAATTGCAGGTAAGAAAACGCTCGCTGACGCTTTAGCATTTGCCCTGACAATAGAAGCAGCAGATCAAGCTTCGCAAGGTAGCAATCGCGTCAGGGAAATGGCTACGCTAGAGTTCTCATGTCAACGCGTGGACATTGAAAGACGAAACCCGAACACTGCTCGAGGTCAAATGAGATGTTGGAATTGCAACAAGCTGGGACACCTACAGCGACAATGCAGATCTCCATCTAGACAGGTAAGCTACCCACATTGTAAGGAGGAGGCAGAATGACGAAGCATTTGGCGGAATAACTCACACTGCTGGCCAAGGTTTTTTTTTTTTTTTTTTTTTTAATATTTTAACTAAGTGTCTGTAAGGCATATTGCATTTTTAGAATGCAACATGACGTTGCACGATACTAGTTAAAAGAATTAGAAAGATGGGAAAGAATTTTTTTTTTCGGCGCAGTAGATCGAGAATTAGGTGACTATTTTCTCACTTAAAACTCACGGACGGCTCTAGCTTGCACTAGGAGTTATAAAAATGTCTTCTCAACCTCAGTACGACCTCCGTGTCAGAAGCAAACATCTTATCTACTGCACCAATGCCGCTTATGATCAACAACAGGAGGGGCTGAAGTTGGTTGATAGGAATCGACGCCCCCAGGACCATCATCCAAGTTTCACAAACTACACGCTGCAGCAAGTGCTTGACAGTAAAGACAGTCATCAGAAACCGAAAATGTGTGGCCACTATTGACACGGAGAAGACAGAAGAGACCTTGTTCAGACGTCCTGGCTACATAGCACCAGCTGCTACAGTCTGAAGACAGCTACGGGAGAAGCAGCAAAAGTATACGTAAAGGTATTTCTAAAGATACAACTGGCAGGGTTGACCTTCTCACATGCATTCTTGGTAGCCGACATATGAGACGAATGCATCATAGGAGTGGATTTCATGAAGGCACATGATGATAATCATAGATCTTCGAATGTAAGTGTTAAGGTATCGAACCGTTGAAATCTCTATGGTATACGAAAACGAGAATGCTGTGAATCTTCGGGCGGTTATAAGCAGAGATGAAATCCTACCACCATCTTCAGAGACAGTTCTTTGGACGCATTTGGAGGGTGATCCTGGGAACCACCGATTCTATTTCGTTGAAGCAGGTGACAAAAGAGGAATTTCCAAGCTATATGGTTAAAAAATTTTAGTAGAACCAAAGAAAAACATGGTTCCGCCTAGCTCAGACAAGAAGAGGTGATTGGAAGATGCGTACCCATTGCAGCCATATCGACAACTTCTGGGATTGAATCTGCAAGTCCTGTTTCTACAACGAAATGGTCTGAGGTATGTAATGCTATCCTCGGAAACTGCGAGCTAAATCAGGAGCAGAAAACCATAGCCGAAAATCTCATTGGCGAGTTTGTTGATATATTTGCATCGCGGGATGGAGACTATGGTCGAACACACCTAGTACAGCAACGCATAGACACCGGCGATAGCAGACCGATCCGACAAACTGCTAGAAGACTTCCATTGGCCAAACAGGTAGAAGTCCATGAAATGATATCGACCAAGAAAAAAGACGGTCTAATCGAAAACTCAAAAAGTCCGTGGGCATCACCCGTTGTACTAGTAAAAAAGAAGGACGGCAGCAATCGATTCTGCGTGGATTACCGGAGGCTCAACGATGTCACCAAGAAGGACAGCTACCCTATGCCTCGTAAAGATGACACCTTCGATACC
Organism: Platycheirus rosarum; assembly: GCA_963971375.1. Lineage (NCBI taxonomy): Eukaryota > Metazoa > Arthropoda > Insecta > Diptera > Syrphidae > Platycheirus > Platycheirus rosarum. Next base: position 62,379,950 of record OZ020510.1, on the reverse strand, counting down.
TTTTCTGGAGCAAAATGGTTTTCCAGTGCGAAAGAAGCTTTCAACATCTAAAACAGCGACTTTGTGAGGCACCAATACTAGCTTACCCCACCCCTGGCAAGGCATTTATTATGGACGCGGATGATAGTAATGTGGGTGTTGGAGCAGTTCTTTCGCAGATACACGATGGACAGAAGAAAGTGGTAGCCTATATCAGCAAAGTTCTGTCGCGACCAGAGAGAAACTACTACCAGACGCGTACTCCTTGCTCTGATACTGGCGACAAAATATTTCCATAAATACCTGTATGGACAATTCATCCTGCGTACCGATCAACTTGCTTTAAGATGGTTGCAACAGTTCAAAAATCCTGAGAGGCAAGAAGCAAGATGGATCAAACGATTGCAGACTTACGACTTCGAAGTACAGCATCGCAAAAGAAGACTGCACTTCAATGCGGACGCGCTTTCCCGCAGACCATGTGAGCCCAGTTGCAAACAATGTGTGCGAAAAGAGGAAAAGGACGAAGGTATTTCTTTACAGAGAATAAGAGCCGAACCTGTAGAGGGTTGGAGTGCCGAAGAATTTCGTACTTCACAAAAAGAAGACTCTGACATCGAGCCAATTCTTGCATGGAAGAAATATATGGAGAAACCAAACGCAAGAGACATCTCCGACAGATGTCCTACTTTAAAGGCATACTGGGCGCAGTGGTACTCTCCATGTGGAAGATGGTGTTTTGCGGAATGGGAAATGTCGGATGGAATATCCTTTAAGATGCACCTTGTGGTTCCACGATCGAAATTAGAGGATATCCTACGAGAAATGTATGATGCAGTATCCGGTGGGCACTTAGGAATCAAAAGAAACACTTAGAAAGATAAGGGAACGCTTTTATTGACTAAGCGTAAGAAACAATGCAGAGAGCTGGTGTCGAAAGTGCACAACATGCGTGGCTAGCAAGAGATCCAAAGTCAAAACACGACGTTAAATTCACCAGTACAACGTGAGCGCCCCATTTGAAACTTCGAGTCGAAAGTATTCCAGGAATTATGCGCATCACTCGAGTTAAAGAAAACAAAGACAACACCTCTTCATCCACAGTCTGATAGAATGGTAGAACGATTTAACAATACCTTGAAGAAACATCTGTTCAAAGTCTTGAACGAGAACCAACGGTTCATAGTAAAACTGGATACACTCCACCCGAAATTCTATCTATCTTAGAGAAAGAATCAACGAAATTCACCAGAGAACAAAAAACAACATACAAATTGCGAGTGACCGCATGAAGACCAGATACGATGCGACAGCAACAGCACGAGGGAGATCTGGTATGGCTTTACAACTCATATCGCAGAAAGTTAAAATTACCCAAGCTTCAGCAGGACTGGGAAGGTCCCTACCAAGTAGTTACGCGCATTAATGAGCAAGTACAAACATGAAAATTGTCCATGTGGATCGCCTGCATCGTTACCACGGAAACAATGATGATGTGCTTGTTCGGGACGAACAAAACTAAGAGGGGGGCCATATGATGTGGCAACATGTTTAGATATTCGGAGGATACAATTTGTTTGTAAATTAACGACATCTTTGGGATTCATTGTGTATAACTACCAACATTTATTGTGTACAACAACCATGCTCCTAAAAGTATGCTACATATTTGCAATATGTTTTCACTGAGTACTAAATCGAACTCGAAGTACTTAGATTGTGCCAGAACCAGTCGGAACCTTCCAGAAATTTGTAAATTTGTATAAATACAACATTTGGCATTGAGAGTTTAGTTTATTTTCGAAAGTGGAATTCTTAACAACTGGAAGCGTTAGTAAAGAGTGATTGAATTGAGGTTAAATAAAAAGTGTTGAATTATAAAAACGTATTTAAATTAAGTGGGATAAGTTAAATTTGCTGTTATTTAAACTGAAAGACGTTGTGTTTCAAAAAGATTTTTATAGAAGAGGTTATAAAATAAAGAGATTTGTTGTATTATTTTGGAGTTTTGGATGAGTTTTATTTGTCGAACCCCAGGCCAAAACTTCACAATATTATATTCTGGAATCGTATCTGAAAATTAGACTTTTCTGAGAAAAACAAGGTACTGAGTATTCAGGATTTAAAGAAATAAATGCTGGGGTTCCACAAGGAAGCGTTCTTGGCCCAGTGCTATACGTTCTTCATACTCGAGATATACCTCAAGAAAAAGACGTCATGATAGCAACATTTGCTGTTGATACGGCCTTACTTGCATCATCCAGCTCAATCGAAGGAGCAACCGAAAAGCTACAGAAAACTCTTGATGTTTCTATCTTCTGAGCCAAATAGATCGAATGTAAATTAATTAATTTGATAAGTATTTTTCCGTTTCATTTGATTTTTTTTAATTATTTAGTGTTTCTTTTATTGCTAGCATATATCATCCACTCTAAACTTATTTAATTTTTTTTACATTAGGGTTTAATCTAAGTAATTTATATATTTCTTACTATGTTGTTTGTCAACTCGAAGTTCTTATTCTTCTTTTGGTCGATTTTAGTTATATCCTCGGTTTTGTCCTGCTTATGTTTTTCTGTTAAAAGTTCAATATCCTTGCAGTCATAATTTTTGGTTATGAAAGCGATAGGTCTTGGTTGTGGAATGAATAGTGTTATTGTAAACTGTTATTACGTTGTGTATGGACGTATGGACGTATAATTGCAACGTTACCGTATGTCAAGCTCATAAAACTCCGATTTATACAGCATTGTCAAATGGCGTAATTAAATCGTGTGGAGTTTAATGCTTCGAAAACGCAATGCTGTCTTCTGTCGTTGAAGCTCAACATACCCCAATGCCATTGTCCATGAATGGCACTTACATCGAAGAAACCGAAAAGCTCTCAGTACTCGGTATGTGTGTTAACGACGACCTCCGTTGGAACAACCATATATTTGAGATTGCTAAAAATGCTGCTAAGTGCTTAGGTTTTCTGTATTCATGTAAGGAGTATTTTTCTCCTTTTGGTCTGGCTACAATTTATAAAGGGTTTATACGATCCAAACTCTAGTATAACTCCAACCTCTGGGCAGGTGCTTCGCTAACATCACTTCACCTGCTTGAACACCGACGCAATGTTTCATGTCTTTCCTTATCTTATCGTTTTTTTTTTATAAAATAATTTCACTAGAAGAAGTAGACAGCTGCAATCCTCCCCTTACAGTGACATGGTACAAGAGAACAGACCTAATAACCACCAAAAAAGCGGTAGAGAAAGTAAAGAGACTTGCATGTATATGCATAACGGTGCTATGAAGAGCTGTTCAAAGGCAGCATTAGAAGTCTTCCTAAATCTGACACCTCTGCACTTACTCATAGAAAGAACAACATTTGCTAGGATTGCAAAAGTAAATCAGGGAACAGATATTGTTCTAAACCCAAACTAGAGAAATAGGCAGTCAAAGGATTTGCCACTCATTGACATCCCTCAGTTCACCCTTGAGCCCAATTTTGGACGTACCGTGAAATACAGAGATTCTTTTTTAGCCGTACAACACGACTTTGGAATGGTTTACCCGGCGAGATTTTCCCTTGCCATTTCGATTTATAAGCATTCAAAACCAACCGACACCTACTTTCCCCCCCTCCCTAATCTTCCTATGCTCGCGCAGTGCGTTTTAACACTATAAGGGCAAGACACAAATCCCTTTTGCGCGCGCTTTTTATATAAAAAAAATCCCTCGGGAAAGCATGACCAAAGAGTTCAATTTTGTTAAGCTATTTAACACTGAACTGAGCAACAAAAAGAAATGACAAAGTGAGGAAAACACTTACTGAATAAAAAACCATGTCATAAAATGGTACAAGAACAGCGGAAGGCACAGGAGCAGGTGTAATTACGCCAAGAACAAAATTACCCCAAACCATGGGTCCTCTGCTTAGCATATTCTAGGCGGAAGTCTCTGTGATACGCAAGTGCGCTGAAATGAACTTAGATAGAAATTACACAAATAAGCACCTAGCAATTATGACAGATAGTCAAGCTGCAACCAAAACCTTAAGGTACTTACTTACTTACTTAGGTGGCGCTACAGTTCGGGACGAACCTGGGCCTCAACCAACATGCCTCTCCAGCCAACTCGGTCTTTGGCTAGCTGCCTCCAGTTTTGCACTCCAAGTTGGTTGAGGTCGTCCTCCACTTGAGCGCGCCACCTAAGGCGAGGTCTTCCTTGACTGCGTCTACCCTCTGGGATGGAATCAAAGATCCTGCGAGCCGGAGCATTGTTGTCCATTCGCTCTACATGACCTTGCCATCTTAAACGTGATATGCGTATTTTTTTGACCAGGTCAATGTCGCTGTACAGCTCGTATAGTTCTTGGTTGAACCTTCTCCTCCAAAGCCCGTTAACGCAGATAGGGCCAAAAATCTCCCGAAGAATCTTACGCTCGAAACGACTAAGGATATCTTCATCCGCTTTAGATAGAGTCCATGCCTCGGCGCCATAGAGCAGGACTGGGATGATTAGGGTCTTATACAGAGTCTCCTTTGTCTTTCGAGAGAGGGCTTTGCTACTCAATTGCCTTCCTAGCCCATAGAAACAGCGATTGGCAAGAGTAATTCTTCGCTTTATTTCTGACGAGATGTTGTTGTCAGATGTTATAGCGGATCCGAGGTACACAAAGTCCCTAACTGCCTCAAAGTTGTACCTATCTATTGTGATGTTTTGTCCAATCCGCCGGTGTTGTGTGTCCCTTTTTGTGGACAGCAGGTACTTCGTTTTGGCCTCATTGACTGCTAGTCCCATCTTAGCCGCTTCAGCTTCAATGCTAGCAAACGTTCCAGTGACAGCTCGCCGAGTTCTGCCAATAGACATAGACATCTCGTCAGCGTATGCTAGCAATTGCACAGACTTGAAAAAAATTGTCCCACTACAATTGACTTGCGAGTTTCTTATAATTTTTTCAAGTATTAAGTTGAAGAAATCGCACGATAGCGCATCACCTTGTCGGAATCCTTTTTTGACGTCAAAAGCTTCTGTAAGGTCAGAACCAACCTTGACGGAGCAGCGAGAGTTCTCCATCGTCATCCTGCACAGTCGGACGAGTTTTGTGGGAATGCCAAAACCTGACATGGCTCTGTATAGCTCGTCTCTATAAATGCTATCGTACGCGGCCTTAAAATCGATAAAGAGGTGGTGGGTATCGATTTGGAATTCTTGGGTGGTTTCCAGGATCTGCCGTAGCGTGAACATTTGATCGATTGTGGACTTTCCTGGTCTGAAACCACACTGATAGGGGCCAATCAGGTTGCTGACGAAAGGTTTCAGGCGTTCACATAGTACGGCAGAGAGGATCTTGTAGGCGATATTCAGGAGACTTATTCCTCTATAGTTGGCGCAGTTTAGAGGGTCTCCTTTCTTGTGGATCGGGCAAACGATGCTGAGGTTCCATTCATCAGGCATACTTTCTTCTGACCAAACTTTAGAGATGAGTTGGTGTATGCACTCCACCAGGTCATCTCCGGCCGCTTTAAAAAGTTCGGCGGGTAATCCGTCGGGTCCAGCAGCTTTGTTGTTTTTGAGTTTAGATATTGCTATGCTTACTTCATTTTGGTCAGGTGGACGGAAGTTTTGTCTGTCATCATCCATCTTGAATGGTTCATTCTGCCTGACAGCGGGATTTTGGCCTTCATCGCCGTTTAACAGTCTGCAGAAATGGTCCTTCCATGTACTCAGCACCGACTGTGACTCTACTACGAGGTTTCCATTCCTATCTCTACAGGCTTCTGTGCGGGATTTTTTTCCTTGGCATGTTCTTTTTACCTGTTGGTAAAACTTCCGCACGTTGTTCCTGGAGTAGCATCTCTCAATATCTTCGATCGCGCGCTTCTCATGCTCTCTCTTTTTCTTTTGGAGAAGCCGGTGTTCTTCCCGTCTTTTCTGCTCATAGAGCTCGCGAGCAGCTCTCGTCTTTCTTTGCAGCGCCGCTTTATATGCCTCTTGTTTGGCTGCATGGGCCTGCCTGCATTCGTCATCAAACCAGAGGTTTCGTGGTGGTGGTCTGGTGAAACCTAGCACATCAGTTGCGGCATCTCTGATGGCTTGTTGTCAGTGTTGCCACTGATCTTCGGCACTTGATGCTGGCGGTACTGGATTTCTTGAGAGGTTACGGGATATTCGATCGGCATAGGTTCTGGCGGTTTCTTGCGATTGCAGCTTTCCGACGTCATACTTCCTCACAGTATTACTCCGTTGTTGTGGAGTTCGGGTTATTCGCATTCTTACCTTTGCTGCAACAAGGTAGTGATCCGAGTCGATGTTAGCTGCTCGGAAGGTGCGAACATCCAAGATACTGGAGGCGTGTCTTGCATCGATCGCAACGTGATCAATCTGATTGACGGTTCTTTGATCTGGGTGTCGCCAAGTCCCTTTGTGTATATCGAGATGAGGAAACCGTGTGCTTGCAATGGTGACGTTATGTGCCGCTGCGAAGTCAATTAGCCTAAGTCCGTTTTCAGACGTTGTGTCGTGTAGGCTATGTTTTCCGACAGTCCTACCAAAGATTTCCTCTTTACCTATTTTGGCATTAAAATCGCCTAGTACGATCTTAACGTCGTATTTAGGGCATTGCTCATAGGTTTTGTCGAGGAGCTCATAGAAGTCATCCTTGGTGGCGTCATCTTTGTCCTCTGTGGGGGCATGAGCGCATATTAGGCTAATGTTGGCGAATTTAGCCTTGATACGGATTGTCACAAGTCGCTCACTGATGTGTCGAAAGCCCAAGACTTCTTGCCTAAGTCTACCGCTTATGACGAATCCGCACCCAAATAAACGCTGTGGTCTTCTTGCGCAATCACCGTAGTACACGTCACAGTTTTTCATCCTCCTTTTGCCCGGCCCATTCCATCGCACTTCCTGGATGGCAGTAATTCCTGCTCTGTAGCAGTCTAGGGCCTCCGCTAGTTGTTTGGATGCACGTGGTCTGTTAAGAGTTCTAACATTCCACGTGCAGATCCGAAGGTCGTTGTCCTTGATTCGTTTTTCCGGGTCGTCAACAGTAAATCCGTCCTTTTCCGAGGCTATTGGTCGCTTCGTAACTTTTTATTTTTTCCGTGGCAGGGTTGTTAACCCCACGCAGAACCCCCAACCTGGAGGGCCAGGTCCTTTGTTGGATTCCTTGGACAAAAGGAACCGGAGAATCCGGAGTCAGTAACCCACTTCGGGGATATGAGCGCTGCCGTTGGCCCATTAAGGGTTCATCCGCCACCATCTCTATTTCAATGCCCTGACTTGCATTGAATTGTCCTAATGACCTTATCTCCAAATACGTCGAAGGAGCTCATTAGGGCGTCTGCTTCGTTGACTGTTGACCCCACCGTTGGTCCAATTGGTTGGGCTCATCCGCCGTACGTCCTCTTTCTGAGGGGCTCGTGCAAGACTTCTGCGAATCGATCAGAACAGTCATTAAAGCAGAGCATTATAGTGTTGCTATTTTTTTCTGTGTTCAACACTCGCGCTTATAAGTTTAGCAGGAATGTCCGGATGGACAGACCAGTACCCGGTGGTTACCGCGGGGAGGTAAAATAAGCACAATTGATGTGTACGATATAGTTGCAGCGACTGTGCATCACTAGTTTGATGCCTTTCAGTGCCTACCCTATTCATACAGCACCCAACCACCACCTTAAGGTCCTACAAAATCATAAAACTTGTTAGCGAATCCTTAGACAAGCTGAACAGGCAGGAAATAGGAACAAAGTAACATTATACTGGGTACCAGAACATAAATAAATAAAAGGAAATGAACTGTCTGATGAACTTGCAAAAATACGAGTGAAATCACTCCTGACATGACCAGAACCTTTTTGTGGCTTACCAGAGAACCACATCAAGAGGGAACTCAAAAAGGCGGAGGAACAAAATCGGGCAAAATACTGGAACGACCTTTAAATTTGCGTCAAGCCAAGCTCTTACTTTGTATGTTTAACAAAAAACGGGACGTAGACTTGATCAATTTGAGAAGAAACAATATAACAATTCCAGCAGCTTCATGACATTGCAGACCAAGGAAACATCGAAAAATACTAGGAGTTGAGAGAAGAGACCAATGCAGATACTGTAATGAACAGGAAGAATCTCCAGATCACATCCTTGGAGACTGCGAAGCTCTCATACACCAAAGAAAGATATTCTTAGGTTCATATTACATAGAAGAAAAAGAGTTTAATTCTTTTAAAGTTAGTCCAGATCAATAGCTTTATTAAGGAAATAAAACTGGACGAAGTATAATAAATTAGGACTAACATTTATTTAAGCAGGGGCAGAATGGATCTAAGGTTGAAGTGCATTGCAAAAAACTCCAATTTAATTCATTCATTCTGCTCGCTTATTTAATAAACTACCGTCGTCTATTAGAGCAATTACAGCATCTGGAATGATTCAAAGGAAAGTCTGGCTTTTAAATTTTAACCATTTAAATTTAGAATCAAATCTTTTCTAACAATCTGATTTATTTTATCAATATTTTAGTTTTTTCTTTAGTAGTCTTTGCTATTTACTTTTTTCTTGTTATTCATTCTTTATTTGTCAATTTTTAATTCATGTATTATATTAATATATACATATATTTATAAAAAAAAACTGTTTATAATATTGTTAAGTTTTTCGAATTTATGTTCTCACCTACATATAAAGCCAGCTTCTATCTTGAAGTGACATCAAAACTATTTACTTCTGGTAAGAAAATAAAGATGTCTCTAAATATTTTTCTTTTCTTATATAATTTGTAATTAATATAAGGTAAAAAAAATGTATAAGCAAAATGTACAGAAAAATAAAATTAATATAATCTAATCTAACATACAAAGCGGCTTAAACATCTATACACATAAATACAAATTAAGTGTCTGTTTTTATATCAAAATAACAACTTTTTCAAAATGCAAGTATACGCAGTACTTATAACAAAAACACACATTTTAAATTTTTTGCTTGTCTGTGTGTCTTTCTGTCTGTCTGCCTTTCTGTCTGTTTACTTCGGGTAATTTCGGCTCTCGGGAACGGCTGCACCGATTTTGACTGGCATATTGTTGATGTTTTAGGGAGTAACTTAGCCTATTTAAATTACCCACTAGGTGGCGCTGGGGTGTTTTCTTTTTTTTTGGAAAATTCTTCTTTGTCGAGCGATTTTGACTGGATTTTCACAAACAGAAAGCTGATATTGTAAGAATTAAGTAAGGCATTTTTAATTAGAACTAGGTGGTGATGGTGGAGTTTTTTTATTTTTTTAATTTATGTTCTGATTTTGACGGTATTGTCACAGGCAGATGGATGATGTTGTAAGGTGTAATTAAGGTGTAATTTAGTCTACTATTTTGATTACTAGGCGGGCTGGTTAGCCAATTAACTTATAAATTTTTATTTAGCGTGCTGTTGAACAGTGTGTTTATATGTCTATTGCTTCCTCAGGGAGATGTCGTAGTACAATATTGGGTATACCATCAACTCCTGCTGACGTATTTTTCTTTAATGATGCGAAAATCAATTTGAGTTCGACCTTCGACATGAGAAGGGAACTTAGTCCACTTTGCTCGGCGATGGTGGCGTTTGGCAGATTTGTCCTCATTGAAGCCGGTAAAACCAAGATTCTCAGATCGCCATTGCGTGAAGCTAGTTCGAAGGTAAAAGTGATTCAGCAGAGCTCTGTTCTCCAGGTTGCAGTTCGGGCAAATGGAATCATTCACCTTATACACATGCTGAAAAGCAGAACCCACTGTCTCAACCTTCTTCAATGGATCTTTGATCATAAAGAAACTCAGACTAAGGCACTCAAAAAGTTTTTCGAGCTCTGCTATAAAATTTGCAGGTTGAACTGCTTCAGGTGCATTCACTGCGATCACATACCTTCGCTTCCCATGTTGGAGAAGAATGCATATGATGCAAGCTTCTAGCATCTCGAATCTTCGCATTTCACTAATATATGACCTTATATATTATATATTATTCCACACATACAACCACGTTAAACTATGTAATAAGCTTATCCAAGTGCTACAAAACTAATTTATTCTTATTTGACTGATAGAAAGCAGGCAGTACAAGTCGGCGGCAGTCTGTCAAATTTCCTTCCGTATGTTACAGGTGTTCCCCAGGGTTCCATACTTGGCCCATTACTATTTTGCATGTACCTTAACGAACTGCCATCTTTAATTGATTTTTGCTCTTCTCATATGTATGCAGATGACGTCCAATTGTACCTTAGCTGCCCCCTTGGACTCATAGAGAATGCAGCCTATAGTGTCAATAAAGACCTCGAAAAAATCTCTAATTGGTTCAAACTTAACGGTCTATTCTTACATCCAAAAAAATCTAAATGTATCGTCATATCAAGAAAAGGTGTAGATCTTGATTATTTTCCTCTGATAGTGTTGAAGAATACCCTCATCGTTTATGTAGAAACTGCGAAAAATCTCAGAGTGACTTTCAACCGATCTTTGACTTGGGATAACCATATAAATGTACTTGTCGACAAAGTGTATGGCGTACTACGTTCTCTATGGGTAACTCAGGCCTTTGCACCATATAAAACTCGATTTTGCTCTCTGACATCCTGATTACACGCCAACCAAAATACTGCTTTGAAAAAATTACTATGGCGATTTCGGAAAGTTCTTGTCATTTAATTCATCCTTCTTGTTCGTGTTTAACGTCTCAGCGTCAATTTTTCGTAAATTCCCTGGTCCCTTCTTACGATTATGTAGTTATTATAGGTCAGTTTGTGTTTCTGGTTAAGCTTGGACATCTGGACTGTGATCATACAACAATTGAAACCAAACGAGGTTTGGAGCACAACGGCTGTCAGTGCAGGAGCAAAAACAGGTCACCTCTGCACCACCTTCGGAGCCCTCCACTGCTTCGCCAAAAAAACGCGGCTATTGTCAGTAAATTCACAGCCAGGATATAACCCGATTGATCAGTTATTTGACAGTAAGGTTGTCAAGAATGTTCAATTTGAAATATATAAACCAGGCTGCCCTAAACGCGTTTTTTGGGAAATTCCACTGCAATACTGATAGAATAGCCCTCCCAAAAAACGCGGCTTTTATATTCTTCTGTACGAAAATGAAAATTTCTGATAAGAAAAACATAGTCACAGGGTGATTGACGAGAAATGTGGCAAAAAGCTAGAGTCTGTAGGTTGGGTCAAGACAAGAAAATATGGTATTAGACCAAGAGCCGACAGCAAATTTTGGGAGTGGAGGTATAACCAAAATTGTTATACGTGTATGTGTAGATATACGCGACAATATATCAAATCGAAAAGTCTGGCAGGGTTATTTTTCAGCCGGGGCAGTAGTTGGCCGTTCGAAAACGGTATTTTTCAAAAATACAATATCAGTTTTTGGTGTCAGAGGTATAACCAAATGAGTGATACATCAAAAAATCAGAAAAATTCTCCTGATTACAGATATGTGTGCTCCAGACGTTTTACTTTCAGCTATCCCCCCGCCAGACGCCGCTAAAGTATGCGCAAAAATCAACTTTTTTTCTTTAAGGTATAACCAAATGAATGATACACCAACAAATCAGAAAAATTCTCCTGATTACAGATATGTGTGTCCCAGACGTTTTACTTTCAGCCTTCACCCCGCCAGACGTCCTTAAAGTATCCTGGTTTGCATTTTCTTATGAAAATTCAATTAAAACTTTTTTTTTAAACCTAAAACCATATGAAGATCATACCAAAATACTCTCCTCTTATTCTTGATTACGAATAAAAAAAAATGTCTAATATAATAAAAAAAAAAATAATAATAAAAAAACTTTTTTTTTAAACCTATATAACCATATGAAGATCATACCAAAATACAAAATTTAAATTATTACACAATCTACATAGTTTTTGTATATAAAATATATTGGCACCTTCTTCTCGGCAAATCAGTAACAGCATTTTCGCCAAAACAATAAATTATTATATTACCATTTTAATAGTCGAATGCAAAAAAAAATGGTTTATTTTTTACCTGCTATTATCTAATCCGCCAAATTATAGTAGTCTCTTACACATGCTGAAAAAATTGCCTGATCATCCGAGCTATTTCGTCTATCCCGTTCAATGTCTTTTATAGAAGGAGAAATAATTGTGTAATAATTTTAATTTTGTATTTTGGTATGATCTTCATATGGTTATAGGTTTCTGGGACCCACATATTCGTAATCAAGAATAAGAGGAGAGTGTTTTGGTATGATCTTCATATGGTTATAGGTTTAAAAAAAAAAGTTTTAATTGAATTTTTATAAGAAAATGCAAAACAGGATACTTTAAGGACGTCTGGCGGGGTGAAGGCTGTAAATAAAACGTCTGGGACCCACATATTCGTAATCAAGAATAAGAGGAGAGTATTTTGGTATGATCTTCATATGGTTATAGGTTTAAAAAAAAAAAAGTTTTAATTGAATTTTCATAAGAAAATGCAAAACAGGATACTTTAAGGACGTCTGGCGGGGTGAAGGCTGAAAGTAAAACGTCTGGGACACACATATCTGTAATCAGGAGAATTTTTCTGATTTTTTGGTGTACATTCATGGTTATACCTTAAAGAAAAAAAGTTGATTTATGGGCATACTTTAGGGGCGTTTGGCGGGGGGATAGCTGAAAGTAAAACGTCTGGGACATACATATCTGTAATCAGGAGAATTTTTCCGATTTTTTGATGTATCACTCATTTGGTTATACCTCTGACACCAAAAACTGATTTTTCGCTCCTTTTGGGGGGCGTCTGGCAAGGGGAAAGCTGAAAGTAAAACGTCTGGCACCGAGATGTTTAAAATCAGTGAGCAATTCTCTACCGTTTCTGTATTATTTGAAGTGGTTATACCTTCCACACAAAAATCGGAAAAATTACCGTTTTCGAACGGCCGTCTACTGCCCCGGCTGAAAAATAACCCTGCCGGACTTTTCGATTTGATATATTGTCGCGTATATCTACACATACACGTATACCAATTTTGGTTATACCTCCACTCCCAAAACTTGCTGTCGGCTCTTAGACTATATGGGAAGAGGGTCTATTCCCCTTCTTTAGCCAGGAGGGAAATTTTCTTAAAAAACAATTACTTAAAACAGAAAAAAATAGAAAACAACGGTTACACTCACAATAACATGATATACCTTTTTGTAAAGTTAAAAATCTCTTCTTTTATTTTGTTTCTAAATAAAGCTTACTGAGGAAAAAGCTTTTTTTCAAAAAATTTCAACTAATTTTTTTTTCAATATCCAACAAAATTAATTGTTAATTTTGTGTTCAAAGTTTAATACTCTTAAAAGTTTTTTAGTGAAAAGCAGAAAACGGAATGCTCAAATGTCTTGTACTTTTTTTTTTAATTTAAAAATAGCAAAAACTATTTTTTTCTAATAAAAAGTTTTTTTTTTGTTTATTTCCTACATTAAGTACTTATACTTAATGTTTTATGGATTAACCTTTCCTCAAACTATTTTTACTTCCGATTATAGTATAAGGCAAGTTAAGGATTCGTGAACATAAAAAAAAAATTGAGATAACGATCAAACATGGCCTTACGATCATAGAGAAGTCTAAAAAAGTTAGTGACAAAAAATGTCTGTCTGTCAGTATGTAAAACTAGCTGCAGCCTAAACGGCTTAAGCGATTATCTTCAAATAATTCTTTTGGCATTCCCAAATTGAAATTTTATATTTAGGCCTAAAAAACGGAACCTGCCATATGACCGCTTGGGAAAAACTTATTTTTCTCGAAAACTGTTCCAACGATTTTGATGAAAATTTTTGAGAATTTTTTGATGGTATGTGCTATCATTTGATCAGAACTAAATTTACAGAAAAAGTCTATTAACGGTACGTGAATATGAATATAACGGTTTTTTTAATTTTTGGCTTTCAACGGCTCTTTGGATTTCTCTCAAATTTTACATTTGAGAAAATAAAGGTAGACAAATTATGTTTAATAACTTTTTTTTTTAATTAAAATAATTTTTTAAGTGTTTTTTGAAAATCAATATTTTTAAAACTAATCAAAAAAAAAATTATTTTAAATTTTATATACACATGTATATTAATAAACTCTTAAGAACTGCATACCAATATTTCCAAAAAAAAAATTCAAAAAACTTAAAAAAAACAGGATTTTATCAAAACAATCTTCGAAATATTTTTTCATAAATTCGCTATCATACAAGATGGTGTGCTCTATTTTTACTAAAAACCTTTAAGTGTTGTGGTTTTGACACTTTTTTAAGTTTAGATAGTGTTATTTTTCTACGTTAATGTTACTTATTTGTTTAGTTTTATTCGACGATGACATATGAGCAAGTACGTGCGATCCAGTCGTGCAATTTATTTATTAATATTTGGAGTTTTATAAGAATACAAGACAATTGAGCAACACTGGGCAGCTGTACAAGGGTTCCATTATAAAATATTGGACCTACTGGAAGATCCGCAAGCCAGCGTTTACAACATTAATGACTACTTCGTTATAGAGAGTGAACTGCAGGAGGCATTAATCATACTTTATATTCGATCACGAGCAAGGTCAGCACTCACGTCACAGTCAATTCAAACGTCTAATTTGCCAAAGGTAGTATTACCAAAGTTCGACTATTCGAAATGGGTGCAGTTTCGCGACCTCTACATGTAATTGGTACACAGCCAAGCCATTTCATAGTGCCAAAAGATGTGGTATCTGAAAACTGCCCTAATAGGAGGAGCTGAAAGACTATAATCCAGCACATTTCATCATCAGGCGCCAATTATAATTCAGCTTGGGAGACTATCACAAGCCGATACGAAAATACGCGTCTTCTGGTAACAGCATTGTTAAACAAGATAATGGCTCAACCCAGAATGCAAAGTATAAGTGTATTGGGAATCAAGGCCTATCACGATACGACGAAGGAGTGTCTGCTTAGTCTTCATAATTTTTCATGTGAAGATGGAAAATTGGGATCCTCTTCTGCTACATATACTAATAAAACATATAGACAGAAACACACATGCTCAAGGAATTCTTAGAGTTCTTGGAGCTCCGTTTTAAGTCCCTAGAAGCGGTGGGGACACATCTTAAAAAAGGAGCAAATGACCAGCGGCGCCAAAACAAAGCGTTTACAACAATATTATCAGCTGAATCGACATGCGTCGTCTGCAAGGTTCATCATCAGTTGTTCGCCTGCCAAAAATTTCTGCGGATGAGTCCACAACACCATTTAAGCCTAGTACAGAGGGCATAATATTGTATAAATTGCATGAGCCCAGGGCATTATTCGACTGACTGCTCATCCAGATGCTGTTTGAAATGTGGAACGAAACACAACACACTACTACTGAGAAAGCAAAGCCAAAGTGCACAATCTCACCAGCATTACCTGGCAAAACAATTTCCGCTGTGAATTTAGCAACCCTTTGTTCCTCTGCTTAAGGACTAAAAGAAACTTTTGAGACACTATGTTTTGAAGGCAACGGACGAAGCCGCCAGGCATCGCAATTAAAAAGCACCTTCAAAATGTTTTCGAGAATAAACGGGTTGTCATCTACAGTAGAAGCACACACTCTAAAAAAGATCATTTCATCACAGCCATCACGAACCATTAACACGTCAGAATGGAACATACCAAACAACATTGTATAAGCCGATCCACAGTTTGACAAACCAGGCCTATAGATCTGCTCATCGGGGCAGAATTATTCTATCCCGATACCCCTAGGAGATTGCCAACCAACTCTGCAGAATACCGTCCTTGGTTGGATAGTTGTAGGCTAGTTTTCGACCACCAATTGCGATATGATGGCATCATCATTCTGTACAGCAGAAAAAGCTCTTGACCAGCAAATTGAGAGCTTTTGGCGGTTAGAGGAACCAACATCCACCAAGGGTAGTCGCACTCAAGCAGAAACCCGGTGCGAAACAATCTTCACTCAAACTGCAAGTAGAGATGCCAGTGGTCGGTTTGTACTCCAATTGCCATTCATGGAAGATCCAAACCGTCTTGGGGAATCGAGAGATATTGCATTTAGAACATTTATCTCACTTGAGTGCAGGCTAGCAAACTCACCAGAACTTGAACAACAATACCGGAAATTCATGAAGGAATATCAGCAACCCGGTCATATGAAAGAAATTAATTTGTCACTTAATGATATCCTGGATACTGGTCCGACCATTCAAGGTGACGTATTTACAATGTTACTACGATTTCGTATTCTGAGATATGTCTTCACCGCTGGCATATAGAAGATGTACCGCCAAATATGGATAAGTGATGACTACTAAAAATACCAATCTGGTGGAGAAACAGCTCCAATGAGGCTGTGAAATGTTTTAAATTGCAAACAGTCACTTACGGCACCAGCTCCGCCTTATATTTGGTCACAAAATGTCTCCAAACATTGGCTCAGGAGAACAAGGAACGATTTCCATTAGAGTGAGCGGAACTGGCTAGAGATTTCTACGTAGATGACGTGTTAACTGGCTCCGATAAAATAACTGAACTGTAAGCAGCTCAATCAGAAGAAATATTACAAGCTGGCGGTTTTAAGTTAAGTTAAGGAAGTGGTGGAAGGGTATTCCAATCGTGGATAGAGAAACCGAGATTTCAACAGCAGTATCGATCAACACATCAAAACCGTAGGTCTTACATGGATGCCAAAATCTGATCAACTGTGTGTCAAAACATCTTGGGTTAATAAGGATCGAAAAACAAATCGAACTGCATATTCCGACATCGCTCATCTATTCGACCCACTTGGTATCATGGCTCCCGTGGTCGTGATAGCAAAGATATTTCTCCAGAAACTATGGAAATTGAAGCTCGAATGGGATGCAGCATAACCGCAAGCATTGCAAACAACATGGCTTAATTATTAGGAAGGTCTACAATCACTAAACAACATAAAAATTGATACGACACATATTTGCTCACAAAACGTCGAAAAGCATATAATAACACGTGTTTGCTGATGCTTCCGAAAAAGCCTATGGGGCAGCAGTTTACGTCCGATCTATAAGCAGTAACAATATCATCACGGTGCGATTATTATAAAAGCCTATGGGGCAGCGGTTTACGTCCGATCTATAAGCAGTAACAATATAATCACGGTGCGATTATTATGCTCCAAGTCAAGAGTAGCACCATCAAGGCAAACAAAATTAGCCCAACAAGCAATTATTCCTTGTCTGGAGCTTTGTGCAGCAGGCCTAGTCAACTGAGTTATTAGTTCGTCTGCAAAGAGACCTGAGGATTAGTAACGATGCGACATTTTTGGGACAGACTCTGAAATGGTTCTTGCTTAGATCAATAATTCATCGTCTTCTGCCTCGCTTCCCATCTTTGTTGTTAATCGAGTATCGTGTGTCAAACAAAATACAACACTTCAACAATGGCACCATGTCCCTTCAAAAGAAAACTCAGCTGATGTGCTTTCACGTGGATTGGCACCTGAACGTCTCCAGGATTTGTAATATTTGGTTCTACTAGCCAAAGTTCTTACATGGACCAGCTTCAAGCTGGCCAACAAAAAGAAATATTAACATCACTGTATCATAAAAATTCTTTTGAAATTGCTGAGAGATTAGTCGCTTACATACTGAGGTACATCCACAATCTTAAACAGAAAGTTGTCATATGAAGAACTGGAAAAGAAAATAGGTAATATCAAGTTGAGAAATCAAAGAGGAAATCGAGATTTTAAATAATGGAGATGAACTGCAAATAAAAACCAGTTTAAGAGCCTTGCACCGTTTCTAGATGAAGAAGGCTTGATTCGTGTAGGTGGTCGCTTAGAAGCATCATTACTGACATACGACGCTAAACACCCCATACTTATGTCATATGATCATCCTTTCACCAAAATGCTAAAAACTAAAATTCACGAGGATAACAATCATGTTGGGCCACAAACAATGCTTTTATTGCCAGGCAGAGATTTGGCCAGTCAAGCGAAAGATTCTTGCTCGATCAGTTTTGCATAAGTCTGTTAAATGCCTTTTGTATTGATTTGAGTGGTCCTATTTCTATGGACTACAAAATGAGAGAAAAAAAAAACCCAAAGGTTATATACTGCGATCTTCTGGTGTTTTTCTACCAAGAGATATATAGGTTAGTATATATCCCTATTAAAATATCTATGTATCTCAATTTTTTGCATGTGCTCTGACAGTTTGTTAGAATTGTATTACTTGTTTTGAATATGGCACAAAAACTAATTGCATGTTTGCGGCCGTCACATGTAATTTTTGAGTATGCACAATTATTTGTGCGAAAATGGGAAATAGCGCAAATTTATTGCATCAGAATGTGGATTTACATATCGAGATTTTACCTTTAAACACATTATTATAATGAGTAATTATAAAAAAAAATCAGCATCAAAAATGTAATGTTTCATAGGTAACTCTTAATAGTATAGTTTAAAATTGGAAAATAAAATAGATTAAGTACATATTTTCCTCTTCATTTGCTTATATTTTAGTTAATCCTATACCTTGAAATCATTTATTATTATTTTTACATAAAAAAATGTTACCATTTTAAAATTAAATAAACATTATATTTCTTTTGATTTTCTTGAATAATTGATTGATCCATGTAATGCCTCCTTTATTGTTTCTCAAAACACAACTGAAAAGCCTATTTATAGCCATATTTTCTTCGGCCAACAAAGGTAATATTACATGCATAATGCTGACATGTAACGCTTTTACCATAATACCTTCAATCAGGAAAAAAATACACTACCAAAAAAATTACCTCACAACATAATGCTGCCGCATAATGTTCTATTGTGAGTTTTGTTTGGAGTGCAAAGCTTGACCCTTTGAACGTCGAACAAGCCATTTTCTGCCCATTAAAACAGATTTATTTTTGTCTCGTCGGTCGCAAAAGACATTCCTCCAATATTTTCTAGCTCTTGGGGTTTCGTCATGGATGTTATATAATTTGACAAAAGAAAATCCACTTTTAGACTTTTATTTTTTTTTTTAGCAACAGAACTTTTCTGGACGATCTCAATTACAATTTGTCTCTTGATTAATAACAGTTTAAAAGAACTTGGTTTTTATTCACTTTTTTCTAGCTTCTTTTAGACAAAAAAATACAAAATGAAATGAGTGCAAATTATTGCGGGACAGTTAGATAAATCAGCAAAATTAAACATTGCATAAACGGTTCACTAAAAAACCGTTAGCCCAATAGTCAATTTTTACTCAAATGATCGGTTAATCTATGAACCACGATCAGTCAAACATAAAAGTATTTTGTGTTACTATTATTTTGCCTATAGCTGTAAATCAATATTAAGATGCCCTGATATTTTATGTAGAATAATTAAATTTTCTGATTTAATCTCTTTTAGGTGAAACGAGAATTTTGGGCATTTTGTGCTTTGAAGTACATTCAGCTGTAGCAGAAAAGACTCGAAGAATTTCTCTTGAAACTAATATGAATTGCATGGCGCTTTTGGAAGAATCTTATATGTATGTGGAAAAAGCAATTCAATATCTTCAACACGAATCCAAAGTGTTTGCCGAAGGTTTAGTTTGTAAGCAAGCTATAATAAATCGCGATGCAATGAAAATGATTATGTCCTTTTAGCTAAATTTATCAAAATAAATTTCACGTTATGAAAATTAAGATTTTATTATAAGAACATAATACCTATGTATGTATATTTTTTCCATGTTCTTAAAAATTAAAATTTATTTTATTTTTTCAAGGTGAAAATACAAAAATCATTTTCATTATGTTTTCGATGGCCAAATATTTCTGTGCTCATGTGCGGGGATGAACTGAAATTTCATTTCATCTGTAATAAAATTAAATGATATTTGTTTATTTAAAATATATAAAAGCACTTTAGCATTAAGGGTCGGTCTTCCGCAGAAGCAAACTCAAATCTCATGTAAAAACATTTGTATGTATTGGTGTAAAAATATCCCTTTGTAAGCCATTTGTTGTGTACAAAAAAAAAAAAACTTCTCGTTTTCGTTGTCGGGATCTCTTTCATGAGGATAAGAAGGATTTTTTTATCGCGCAGGTTATATCAAGTTCAGGGAACCAACCAGCAACGGATGTTCCCACCAATGCAGTTACCAAAAAAAACAACGTCAGCGTCTGCCAATACGACGACACCAAACACGAGCTTTGGTTTGGCAATCGATTGGACTCGTTAGAGTTCACTAAAAGCTGACCCAGCAATAACGGATTAATATAAAAGAACGTCGAATGCAAACAATATACACAATATACACAGTATACACAGTCAACAGAGTCAATATAGAAGCCGTGGTCAACAAGTTGTTTTAAGTTCATTCGTGTAATTTATATGTTGAGTAATAAAGTTATTTTTCTTATAAACCTTTCGACTTAGTGAACATAATTGGCGCAGTCGGTAGGATTTCAATCCGAAGATTGGAATTAAATAAGATAGAAAAGTGAAGTGATCAAATTAAACTAAAATTAATTTGTACCACCAAGAATCAAATCGTGAAAGTAAAACACTTGCTATCAATAAAAGAAAGGTGGACAATAAAAGTGACATAAATAGTGAAGTGACAAAATAGAACTAAAATCAATTTGAGCTACACATTAATCGTCAAAAAAAAAAAAAAAAAAAAAACAAAGAACTCACATAAAATGAACGCAGAAGAACAAGAACAAACTCAGGCTCAGGCTCCTCCCATGCCTCCAACCCCAAATCTGTTTACATTAACTTTAACAGAATTAATGAAGGAGTCAGCAAGGATCAAGGAGTATTGGGGCTCTAACGAATACGCCCTGACATCGTTCATTAGGGAAGTGGAAATTTTCCTGCCCTTTTTCGCCAACACAACGCTGGAGCAGTATTTTCTTCAAAGGAACGTGGTCAACAAGGTGCAAGGACCGGCACTTCAAGTCATCAGAACTCTGGGAACAAACGCATCGTGGGAAATTATAAAAGCGGAACTCATACGAAACTTCGGTGTCAGAGAAACTTACTATAACCTGCATCACCAGGCCTTAAGCCTAAAGAACAATAATGTAAGCGAATATTTTGAAAATATTAAGTCTATATTGGATAAGCTTAACACCAAATATGAATTTGATATTAATAAACCATATGAATTCTCGCCTTCAGCGAATGAAAATATGATTTTAAAAGTGTTGTAGTGTTGTAATAAGTAGGCAAATTGATAACTTAAGAGACGCTTATTATACTCTTGAAGAAATAGGTATGATTCAAACAAGTCCAGATAAACAATAATTTAACAGACAAATACCACCCCATAAACCTACTTATACTAATAATAATAACTTTAATAGATCTCAAAACAACCAACAGCATCAAAGTAGGAACAAGTATAATAATTACAATAACTCAGGTCAGTATAGAAACCCTCATAACCAAAATAGAAATAATTCAGGTCAGTACAGGAATCCTTTTAAAAATAATTCAGGTCAGTACAGGAACCCTTTCAACCAAACTAGGAATAATCCAAATAATAATAATGACAATTATATTCAACCCATGGAATGTGAGCATGTTCAACAAGGTAGGGAAGAAAATTTTCACTCAACGCCTCCAGATCGAATCTACCGATAGTAGAATTGACAGTAGGAGAAATTAAAATAAAATGTTTAATTGATACGGGATCAACCACAACCCTTTTAGATCAAACAAAATTACAACATTACGAACGTATCCCATTAAAAGACAAAATAGTTTTTAACACACTTAATGGAAGAACATGTATAGAAACTGAAATTCTTACAGAACTTCCAAAAGAATTTAAAGAGAAAGCTAGAATGTACTGGAAACTTACTTCCTTTAACCAAAAAGATTTTGATGGCATTATAGGACAAAATCTATTGAGACCTCTTGGAGCAAAAATTAATTTAGAAGAAGATTATGTAGAAATACACGGTAATAAAATTAAATTTTTATGTGCTTGCCCATATAATTATAACGAGGTATATGCATTAGAAAGTATTATAGAAGAGCAAAACATACTACAGAGCCTTTTCGGAGATCACTTAAATATCGAAGAAAAGGAAATACTAGAAAAAATTTTGAAAAGAAATAAAGATTTATTCTTTCATGAGGGACAGCAACTCACTAGCACTCATGATGTAAAACATGAAATCGTCACAACTACGGATAGACCAATTTACGCGAAGATATACAGGTACCCTCAGGTACACGAACAAGAAATTAGCAAACAGATTAAGGAAATATTGAAACAGGGAATCATAAAAGAAAACAACTCTCCTTATAACAGCCCATTGTGGGTTGTTCCAAAAAAAATTAGACAACTCCGGCGAAAAAAAATGGAGAATAGTTGTCGACTATAGAAAACTAAATGAAGCAACAATTGACGACAAGTTTCCTATTCCTAATATAGACACTATATTAGATAAATTAGGAAGGTCGCAATACTTTACGACTTTAGATCTAGCTAAGGGTTTTCACCAAGTCTTAGTTAAAGAAGAAGATAGAAAAGAAAACAGCTTTTTCGACTCCTCTTGGGCATTATGAGTTCACAAGAATGCCATTTGGACTCAAAAACGCCCCTGCTACGTTTTAGAGGTTAATAGTTAATTAACGGTACTTAGGGAACATATTAATCAAATATGCGTCGTCTACTTAGACGATATTCTAATTTTTAGTACATCCCTCAAAGAACATATCATCAGTGTTCAAAAAGTGTTAGATAAATTGAGACAACACAATCTCAAAATACAAATAGACAAATGCAAGTTTTTCGCAAAAGAAACCGAATATTTAGGTCATGTCTTAACAACCGAAGGAGTAAAACCAAACAATAAGAAAATTGAAACCATTCAAAAACTTCAATTACCAGAAACTACAAAGCAAATTAAGTCATTTTTAGGTATTACGGGTTATTTTAGAAAATTTATAAAGGATTTTTTTTTTTTTTTTTTTTTATAATTAACGCGCGCACAAGGGCTATTTGTTTCCCTTTTAATGTAACACACTGCGCGGGCATTAGGAAGATAGGGAGGGGAGAGATAGGAGGTGTCGATTAACATTGGTTTTGAATGTTTGCATGTTGAAATGGCAAGGGAAAATCTCGCCGGGTAAACCATTCCAAAGTCGTGTTGTACGGCTAAAAAAAGAATCTCTATATTTCACGGTACGTCCGAAATTGGGCTCAAGGGTGAACTGATGGGCATTCCTAGCAAGACGAGTATTACGGGCGAAACTTTTAAGGGGAGGAATGCAGCTGGCTACCTCGAGTGAACATTTTTTATAAAAGAACCGATAAAATAAGGAAAGACATGAAACATTGCGTCGGTGTTCGAGAGGGGCAATTGTTTCAGCGGCAGTTCTATTTCCTATCAATCTTAACGCTCGATTTTGTATTCTATCAAGCAGGTGAAGCGATGATTGTGAAGCACCTGCCCACAGGTGGGAGTTGTACTCAAGTTTAGGGCGTATAAACGCTTTATAAATTGTAGCCAGATCAGATGGGGAAAAATACTTCTTACACCGATACAGAAAACCTAAGCACTTTGCAGCATTCTTAGCGATCTCAAATATATGGTCGTTCCAACGGAGATCGTCGTTGACACACATACCGAGTACTGAGAGCTTTTCGGTTTCTTCGATGTAAGTGCCATTCATGGACAATGGCATTGGGGGAATGTTTAGCTTTAACGACAGAAGACAGCATTGAGTTTTCGAAGCATTAAACTCCACACGATTTCTATTACCCCATTTGACAATGCTGTATAAATCGGAGTTTAATGAGCTTGACATACGGCACCGTTGCAATTGTACGTCCGAAGGCGAAGGACGTGAATTATCGAACGAATATGAAAAGCTGAGGGTAGAGTCGTCAGCAAAACAGTTAAGTGGATTAGAAGTAACAGACAGAAGATCATTTATAAAAATGAGGAAAAGAGTCGGAGACAGAACAGAGCCCTGGGGCACACCAGCATTTATTTTATGGGAATCAGACTTGAATCCGTCCAATACAACTTGTATTGAACGGTCCAGGAGATAGCTTCTAATCCAACGAACAAGAGTATTATCGATCCCAAAAGCACGCATTTTCGATAAGAGAGCTTCATGCCAAACTCTATCAAATGCCTTGGAGATATCAAGAGCAATAATCTTACTTTCACCAAAGCGATGTAAAGATTTGTTCCACTGTTCGGTGAGATATGCCATCAGATCACCAGTGGAACGGTTGCTGCGGAAGCCATACTGACGGTCATGGAGAAGCTTACGATCTTCGAGATATTCCTTAAGTTGACGGTTAATCAGTGTTTCCATGACCTTAGAAAGAAGGGATGTCAGTGCTATGGGTCGGTAGGAGGAGGGGGAGGATGGGTCACCTTTCTTAGGGACAGGCTGGACAAATGCTGTTTTCCATCTTCTAGGAAAGATTCCAGAAGAGTAGGAGCGATGGAAAAGCTTACGCAGTGGCTTTGCCAGTGTGGAAGAACACCTCTTCAGAATAATCGGGGGTATACAATCCGGGCCAGCGGATTTGTGTATATCGAGATCTTTGAGAACTCTTGCTACTGTACGAGTGCGGAAAAAAATCTGTCCCATGGAAAAATTTACATTCTCAAGTACAGGAGGGGCAACGTTGCTATGCGGCAGCGTGGAGCTGGCAGCGAAATGGGCGGCGAGCAAGTTTGCCTTCTCTGAAGAGTAAACAATTGGTGTGTTATTGTCGATGAGCGTTGGAACCGAAGATGATGAGGAGTTTTTAATATTTTTTACAAATGACCAAAAATTTTTACTGCCTTTGGGACACTGCAGAATTTTTTGCCGTAATTTTTGGTCATGCAAAAATTTGGTTCTTTCAATAACGGAGTTGCATGAGTTTCTTGCTTGTTTGTGCTTTTTCCGATTTTCCTCTGTAGGGTTGGCTTTGTAAGAACGGAAACTTACTTCTTTGAGCCTGATAGCTTCTTTACACTCAGAATTAAACCAAGACTTTTCTTTAGGTTTGATGCTTTTTACTCTGTTGGGAATAAAAGCACGCATCCCTAGAAGAATCACATTTGTGATCATTTCAGCACTGGCATCAATGTCACTATCGAGGAAGCATAGTGACCAGTTAAAGTTTCGGAAAAAAATATTCAGGCCGTCCCAGTTGGCTTTCTCGTAATGCCAAACGGTCCTGGTGGGAAGTTTTTCTTTAACTGGATGGGTGGAGGATGAGAAATTAGCTGAAATGACACAATGGTCTGAAGTGCCAAATGGAGAAGTTACACTAATGGTATATTTATCAGGGTGAGAAGTAAGAAACAAGTCAAGAGTATGGGCGGCTTGCCCAGCAACATCCGGTATACGCGTTGGCACATCGATCAGCTGGGTAAGGTGATGTAACCCGGCAAAGAGCTCGACATACCTTCCTTCGGGTGTTGTCTGACCAGAATAGTGGAGCCAATTGGAATTGTGTACATTGAAATCGCCCGCAATAACGATTTCAGTGCGAGGACAAAGGGAAACAATTTTCGAGATAGAATCTGACAGCGCATCAAACTCGTTACAAGTCGAATTGCTGTCGAGATTTGGACTCCTGTAAATAAAACAATAATGAATGACATGCTTGCGGACAGTGAATTTGAGCCACAAGAAGTTAAAGTCCGTGTTGGAACATTGCCCATATTGGGGAAGGCTCTGGCAAGCAATATCATTTCTAACATAGACCACGAGACCATGATGGGAAAAGAGTAATGGCACCAAGCTATACCCATGTAGAGTAAATTCTGATAAATCAGTATTTACTCCAACCTGGGTTTCACTTAATGCCAAAACAGCTGGCCTGTATTGAACAGTGTAGACGTACAGGTGAAAGAAATTCTTTCTAATACCACGAACATTAGAATACACGACACAAAAATCACTTACCATTTAAAAATACTTACACACAAAACACAATTCTGAATAAGTCGAACCATGCAGTGAAAATCAAAATTAATCTCTGTAATAATCAAACTGTCTTAGGTGTTATGCCCATAAGACAGCTTGCATACAAAAAATCAATTTAAATATTCAGCACAATAGGACAAACTCAGATGCCCTTATCTATTTACCGCAAGCATACGATGCCTACAGTAGATAAGAAAGAGGCAGTTAAGCTAAGCACAAAGGGTTGGGACAGATAGGAGGATAATTTAATTTGTTATGCAAGTGTGAATTATTTTTTTTTTTTTTCTTTCACAGCGCGAATGGGCATCTTATCGACTTCCAACGACGCAAGTGGATATTGTTATTATCTTTACAGCACACGCGAGGGGGTTTTGCCAATTTCTCAAACGAGTGTGTAATATAATTTTTTTTTTTAACACTCGCGATAACAATGCGCAATAATTTTTTTTTTTGACTTTTGTTTAATTGTTATGCGCGCACCTCGACCCGACGTCCGGCCGCTATGAGCTTAAGATCGACACTAAAATTGCGAAACCAATGTCTAGATATCTTAAAAAGAACGCAAGAATAAACCTGAACGACTCAAATTATATAAGTTCTTTCGAAAAATTGAAAATAATCCTCACAAACTCACCAGTTTTAAAAAATCCTGATTTCAATAAAAAATTTCCACTAACTACCGATGCAAGTGACTTTGCTATCGGATCTGTACTTACGCAGGATGGACACCCAGTGTGTTATGCTAGTCGAACTTTAAATGATCACGAGCGAAATTACTCAGTCACTGAAAAAGAACTATTAGCAATAGTTTGGTCGGTAAATTATTTTAGACCATATATATATATGGTAGACCTTTCGATTTATTAACAGATCATCAGCCCCTTAAATGGTTGCAATCCAAACATAAAGGTAAAGATATTAATCAACGCCTTCTAAGATGGTTGCTACAACTAGGAGAATATAATATTAATATTGATTATATAAAGGGAAAAGAGAATAAAGCCGCGGATTTTCTAAGTCAAATCAATAACGAAACAGGAGAAATAAATGCGATTGAGACAATCACACATAAGGAGGGAGAAGTTACACCCTACCCAAATTTAAATTTTGAAATTGATAATATGAGTGCAGATAACAATACAATTCATTCCCAAGAAGAAGAACAGAATGACCATTTCCCAATACTAGACACAATAGTCAATATGTTTTATACGCAAATCATTCTAACAAACAATAAGACAAAAGAGATAGAAATACTAAATAATAAGAGAATAATATATATCAATTCCGAAGATATCCAAGAAGGGAGACTCATAGATATATTCAGAAGGTTCATAAAGAGAAGAGGTAAAATAGTTATATACTCAGATTTAACGGAACATGAATATAATTTGGTTCAACTAAAACTAATTGAATTATTTGACATTTAACATATTAAATTTTATAAATGCATGTATCACGCAAAAAATATAAAAACTGAAGAAGAAGCCTATAAACAGATAGCACAATATCATAAGAACGAAACAGGTCATGCAGGCATAAACGAAAATTATGAAGGTTTAAAGAAACTCATATACTTTAAAAACTTAAAAGAAATCATACAAAAATATATTAACAATTGTGACACATGCAATCGAGCCAAGTACGATAGAAAACCAATAAAGCCAAAGTTTCATCACACCGAAACACCAAGTGACATAAATCAAATAGTACACGCAGATATTTACACTAACTCCAAAAACAACTTCTTCACTTTCATTGACAAATTCTCTAAACACTGTACTATGTTCTATTTAGAAGACAGAAATAGTTTAACTATCAAAGATAAATTGTGACTATACATTTCCAGCAAAATTATTTTAGACAACGAATTCCAAAGCATAAACGTTAAAGACTTCTTAAGGCAAGAGAACATCGAAGTTCACTTCACCAAACCGAATAGCCATACAGGTAACTCAGACATTGAGAGACTTCACAGCACCATCAGTGAGAAAATGAGAATTAACAACAAAAGAAAAAATATATAAGTGCGTAGAATGGTATAACAAATCAGTACATTCAGCAATAAAATTCAAACCAATAGATGTTCTAGAAGGTAGAGTAGATAAACAAAAAGTTAAAACAAACATGCAGGATATAAAGGACAAGATTATTAATAAACTAAATATAAATAGAGAAGAATATTATAACGAGGAACGAGAAGAAGGACTAGTTAGGAATTATAAAGCACATAGACATAAAGAAGAACCTAGATATAGAAAACTTAAACTACATAATGTACATCCTTCAAATATTAGAAGACCAACTAAATTTTCAGATCAAGTGGATATTAGTAATTCTACTAATGACAGCGACGACAATTGACGCAACATTGACCATAGAAAAAATTGATACAAACACTGGATTCATAGAAATTAAACTAGGAAACGTTTAAATAGTAAGAACTTATGATGTCATACTACACATTATAAACCCCACAGAAATTTTGAAAATAATTGAATGCCTAGAGGAAAATATTTCCAATATTCAAATTGACAACGAAAAGAAATTTTATTTCATGAGTTAGAATCACTAAAATACAAATTACATACAATTATCCCACACAGACACAAAAGAGGACTCATCAATATAGTAGGTACAGGTATGAAATGGTTATATGGAACAATGGACGAAGACGATAGCATTGTATATAGACTGCTATAGTACTATCCATTGTATATAGACTGCTATAGTACTATCATGACGACCGGTGTACGGTGGCGTTCCAAGCGGCTCTAGGGAAAATTAACTTGGTAAATTGAAAGAGGCGAACGAGTCGAACAAAGAGAATTCTAAGAGAAACTCTGTGAACATGTACTTTACTCTTTGCAGTTTGCAGTTTACATATATACAATGATGCGAGTATAGTTTTTTTTTGCACAACTGGATTGCTTCACACAAGCAGGGTGACGAGATGGCTAGTTTTAAAAAAGGAATGACAAAAAAGAAGAAAAACGACTTTTGTAAATAAATGGTGTCTGGGGGGTGGGTATATGTTTAAGCAGGTTGATAACTTTATTTTGAGTTTTATATTTTTTTCATATAAAACTTTCGAGGGTAGGTAGATATTAAGGTATATACCTACATACATACCTACATAATGTGTGTATTTACGTAGGTATACTTGTTATATTATCTTTGATAAAATGTTCAGCTAAATTCAGGTCGATCGGTCGGTCGTCGGTGTGGTAGATGGTGTGAGCGAAGGTAAGTGAGATACTAACAAGGAAAACTTAATAAGCACATGTGTATGTGTATTGTGTATATCCTGTTCTCGGTGACGGTGAACAACGAAGAGGATCGACAATGATTTTATTTTTTGAATTTTCATTTCATTGGCTTCGTTATCGTTGATGTTGAATTTTTGCACAAGTAGCTTTGTGATTATAGGGACTATGAGTCAAGTTTAGGATTCGTGAACATAAAAAAATTGTGATAATAATCAAACATTACATTACGATGATAGAGAAACATATTTGAGTTGCTGGCAAAATTCTGTCCGTCTGTCTGTAGGTCTGTCTGTACGGATGTATTTTGGACTATAGCCTAAACCGATGAGCCAATCGACTTCAAATTTAGAACTTAAGGTTATTTTAAAATTTACACAGTTTTTTCAAATTTTACTTGCGATTATAGGGACTATAAGGTAAAGTTTAGAATTTGTGAATATAAAAAAAATTAGATAACAATGAAACATGACATTACGATCATAGAGAAGTCTAAAAAAGTGATCGACAAAAAATGACTGTCTGTCTGTCAGTAGGTATGTATAACGAGCTGCAGCCTAAATGGCTTAGGCGATTATCTTTAAACTTGGTGTGTGTGATTATTTTGGCATTCCCCAGAGGGGACATTGAAATTTAAATTGTAGGCCTAAAAGTAAAGAAAGTGCCATATGACCGTTGAGTTGAGTTGTTCTCTTGATTGAAATTTTTGCATTCAGTAGGTAATCGAGTATTTTTTTTATTTGTTAGTTGTTTTTGCATGTTTATGTGTTTATCATAGGCGTCCTTATTATTTATTCTGTATGCTGTATGCTGTTACGATCATAAAATGCTTTAAAATAAATAACGATAAATAAATAATAATATAAATAACGAAATTTGCTTTCATTAGACTAGTGGCTAGGGCTCAACCGAGCAATATAAAACAAAATTTGCCAAATATGTTTCTCTATCATCGTAATGTTATAGGTATTTGATTGTTATCTCAAATTTTTTTTTCTGCATGAATGCATAACTTGTACTTAGTACTTACCTATAATAATTGCAAGTAAAAATTAAACAATTAGGTGTTACAAATGTAAAAAACCCGTGGTATTTTTAGCAATTCTATAGAAAATTAGTACAAAGAAATATTTTGGTTTAACTATAAATTTCTTTCCCGCGAGCTAAGCTGGGTGGGTCAACTAGTACCTATTATATAAACCTCAAACAAACAAAAGATCTTTGTTACTATAAATCAATAATATATAATCAATCAATAATAATATAAATCAATTTACAAACAATTTTTGATTGAATTTCTGCACATAGTTCATTCAGATAGATACCTACACATACATATCTATGTACCTATATGTATATGTTGGTACCTATCTGAATGGAAAGTAAAATTCAAAACAAAAATCCATCCATTGCAAGGGCCTTTGTATCTTTGTATAAATACAGCAAGAAGTAAGTTTGTGTTTAAATTTCAAGAATGAATGTGTACACTATTTCAAGACGACAACCTTCATAATAGAATAGTAAAAAAATTGAAAATCCTAAAGAATTCGAATCAAAAGTCTGGTCAATGATGTATATATGTACAAATATGACAAATATGTATGTAGGTAGTGCTCATACAAAACTTGAAAATCCTAAAAAACTCAAATCAAAAGTCACGTCAATGACGTACGCATGTATAAATACTTATGTAAGAACCAGTTCTCATATTACATATTCCATATAAAAAAACGTAAACAATGAAAATGTTGGATCTTGTATAAATCCTTACAAAAAACTAAGCCTCAGCTAAGCGAAACCATTATATATTAACTTCAAAACTGCCAGCAGTTTATACACATACATACAATGAACAAAACAAGATACTGAATTATTTCATGTTCTCCTTCGGTTTTTTCTTGCCTCACATTGTCACATTGCACATGCGCAGGAAACTAAGCACAAAGCATAACACTAAAAACCATGCTCTTAATTCTCTCTCACTCAAATAAAATGTCCTACACTAGCACTCCAAGCGGCTCTAGGGAAAAAGATTTTTTCTCGTCTCATGATAGTACTATAGGCAATGTATATACAATGGATAGTACTATAGAAGTTCATATACAATGGTCTCATGACCATAGTATAGGCAATGTATATACAATGGATAGTACTATAGATTTTATATACAAAGTACTATGGCAGTTTATTATACAATGGATAGTACTATAGGCAGTCTATATATACAATGCGTCCGATGATAGAACTGTAGGCAGTCTATATACAATGTAAGTGTGCAGCCCCGCAATGTGCAGTGTGTGCAGTGATGCAATTGCGCGCTTCCGTGAATGTGGCCAGGCAATATGGCAATGGCCTCTCCTTCATGTTTAATGTTTATGGTCTCTAAATTTTCGTTCCTTAAATTATAAATATGCCTACAATTACACAAATTCGTGGTATTAGAAATAATAATATGAATCGGTATCGATAACATATCTTGTATAGATACGAATAGTCAGACATCATACATAAATTTAAGCCGCAATTGATTTCATTTTGCAGTATGATTAATTCCTCGTTTGTGTGAAGATCGAGCAAAATAAGTTTATCCGCTCTCAATGGGTTCGATTGACAACAATATAGACGATTTGTCTTTATATAATACAAATAAAATACTGGAAGATACATATAACAAAGAGGATAAGAATAAAACCATATCGTAAGTTTAACATTCCTTAAGCATTTACACAAAAATTTTAACTTGATCTAGTTTAGTTAATAATTTTCATTTCGCGGTAGTGCTTTATCAGATTTATTACTGATCACCAAATCAATGGAGTATTTCAGATATATTATGTACCGTAAATTATTATAATATTCAATCTATTATAATATTAAGTAAGAAAGTACATACATGTTAAAGGCCAAGTTTCTATTTTGAATTAGTTTTTTTTTTTTTTTTAAGAGAAAACTTTTCAAGCTAAAGCAAAATTAAACCAACCGCCAGCATCATCGACATTACCAATTTCTTAACGAACAAGAAACTTACAATATTATAAACCATAATGCAAACCCTGCGCGTCTCAAGATCACTCTTGTTCAAAAATCAGTGGACGCCAGCGCTCAGTCATTGACATACATATGTAGTTGTATTGGATTTGGTGGAATTCTCTGTCTAAATATTTAACCCTGATTGGTTAATTGTTTGGGATAAAGTAAAGTTTAATTATAAATAAAATCTCTTATATATATTTTCATTAAGATATTTGTTCAAATTTGCAAATACTTAACTATGTATATTAAAAACTAGGTTCAAAAAAAAAACAAAAAAAAAACATTCAAATGGCAAACGAAAACCTTTTGACGTAGATTTAGAAAATTGAGAATCGAATCCATAACATGTTTTAAGTAAAAAACGAAAGGTTTAGCTGTGATTTTTTGTTTCACTACAATACATACAATAGAAATGTTGTTGCTGTTTCTAGATTAATCTGTACATATATCTTTAATACACAGAAATAATGAAGCTGAACACTTTACTTCTTACAGAACCAATTTTCCATCAATATTCGTTATATAAACAAATTCCAAAATAAAACGATTTGGGATTATATTAATACAACATAAACGTCGTCGATTGATTCAGACCCATAGAACAGATCTTTTGTGATTCTCACCATTTTATTTAAGTAATGGATTGTTTGATTGTTTATTAGAGTTCAATTTATTACAAAAGTATGACTACGTATTTTATAGTTTATACGTTATCTAAATTATTGCCGATTGATTAATGAACTTTATCAGTTCTTAAGTTCTGACTTGCAAAATTGCATTTTTTTGATACTTTCCCTTATCAGAGTTTATCTTACTCAAAGGCATTTGTAATAGTTATTATATACAATAATACAATATCGAAATAAATAGACCGATACACACTTGAGAACGTTAGTACAATTTTTATACAATTTTTATAATGGCGGAAGTGACATAACCTCGGGCCAGCAAAAAAGTGCCACGATTATTTCACTTTTAGATTCATTCAATTTGAACATTGAAAGCAGCCTGAGTTCACGGTTTTCTCTTACTAATTCAGGGGCCTTATTATGTATGACGATTATATTTCAAGTTCGCTCGTTATTGTTAAAATTCGAATAAGGAGAGTTTTGCCCCCCAACTGATTGAAAGCGTAGTGCTTAAGAAAAAAAAAGTAGTAAACATTTTTGAATCCTTTTATTTACTTTTAAATACATACATAGGTATATATAAATAGTAAACTATATGTAGGTATACACATTTTATAAAAAAAAATCTAATATAATAATAAATAAATTATATTTACATTTTAACAAACCAACAAAATTCATTTTTAAATACATTTTTGTTTAATGACTAGCATTATGGTACCTAGTAAAATTTGTGTGCAAAATTTATTAATTTTGCGGGGGCTCATAAATTCTCTCTATGTTCTTGAAAAGTTCTTTCGATTGCATAATTGCATCAACTGTTGAAATACTTAAATTATTTCCTAAATCATCCTTTATATTATTAATTTAAATTTGAGAAATACCTCTGCAGTTGTACTACTATGATGCAAGCTACACAAAGTAAGTATGTAACTGCATCATCGTTATCACTTTCTAGAAAACCTTCGAAGTAGAATTGACATAAGAATTGAAGCAGTTTGAAAAAAAAGAAAGCAGATTAAAAATTACAGTTTTACTTGCGATTATAGTTAGGCGAGAAGTTAACCATTAAACATGACATTACGATGATAGAGAAACATATTTGAGTTATTCGGTCTGTCTCTCCGTCTATCTGTACGGATAATTTTGAACGATGTGCGGTTGGGATAATTGCCTTCAGTACGTACATATCTGAATAAAAAAATTAGTTCTTTCGGCATACCTATCATTGTTTACTAAATTTAAATATCTTTTCATAACAAATATTTTCAATTTTCAATATATAGGTGGGCTTTACATTGCCGGTGATTTCAATTGTTCGCGCTTGTTTTCAAATAATACATATAACGTCAGCCATTTTGAAAAAAGACAAATTTGAGAGAATATTGTCAGAGCAATAATTGCCTTCCATCTACCGTTCAATATTGACCATTGTATATAGACTGCCTATGTCCCTGTCCATACGTGTTGTTTCTATGCCGTTGTGGTTATAACACGTTGTGTCTACACGTTGCTTTGTATATAAAATCTATAGTACTATCATTGTATAAAATAAATTCACTTACATGAAAATATCTTTTTAAAAATATTTATTAGAGGAGAACCTCTTTATTCCAAATTCAAACTAGAACTGAACTAACTACAATATAATTGTCTTAAAAATAACTTAACCTATGCCTAATGCTGCTCGTGCGGTTGTTCCCACAGGTGGTGTTGTTTTACATCTCTGCTACGTGATGGAATGCAGCTTTTTCCTTGCTGTTGTTTTGTCGCCAGACGCAGCGTCATCAGAATAGAGTGTGGGAGTGATGGAATATGTCCAAGTTTGATATCTGATCTTTTACTGTTTGATATCTGAACTTTTACTGTATTAACTCTTCCCCCTTTAATTTCAAACGTTCTCGTTTGACCTCTAAAATAATGGTATTTGGCTGATCCTTGTTGGCTTGGGTGTTACGGGCTGTTTGCTAGGTGCTTCTATTTCAATGCCGGGGGTGAAATTTTCACTTACTGCAAGTTCAGTCATTGTTGTTGCATTTGTTTCTGTTGTTTTTGCAATTGACGGTTTAGTTTTTAGTTTATGTAAGTAAAATATGGATATTAAGATGGTTAGAATGCAGAAAATAGCTACAGTGCTATATTTATTCTTGGTTTCCAGGAGATTAATATTCTCAGTGTTATTGACATGTAATTCTTTTATCATTTGGAGGGATAATAGTTCTTCCGAATTCTTTTTAATTGCAACGGGTTGTAGGACGGCTGGTAATGATTGTATGACGACATTTCTGTTGACTCAAACAGCTGATCGTTTAATCTGACTGATGTATTGCGGAAATGGATGATGAACGCTCCCTTTAATTGAGTGACTTCCCCATTAATTTCGACTGGACCGGCGTATTGATTAAGTAATATTATGCCTGGTGCGATTTCTTGAAACGATGGGACATGTTGATTGTTTATTTCCGTACAATTTGAAGGTCGGCTATTCAGTAGGTATGGGATGCACGTTGAATTGGTGATATCGATAAGGCTTTTCTTAGAACATATAGTTAATTGATAAAACGTTAAACAAGATGATTGAATTTCATAAATTTTGTCCTTACATACTAATACATTTTCATATATGATTTTATTAATAGATTTACCCTTTTTTATAGGTTTTATTAAAGTAGTTTTACATTTTTCTGTTGAAGTAGTTGGTAAGTTTATTATATAAAGAATTTGTGCATTATTTGATGCTATTTTAATTTCTGCAAATTCTAATGCTTCTAAAATATTAAGATATGGCATTTCTTCTTTGTTTAATATTTCTTTAATTTTATTTATTTCTATGCTTGATAAAATATACGTATTTATAATGTTTGCTTTGGCCCAATGTATTGCATATTCAAGGTTTATAATTTCTTCTTTAATTAATCCTAACTTTAGTTCTAAATTTAAAATTAACTCATTTTGCATAACATTTTCATTTTTTTCTTTATTACTTATTTTATTAGTCGTGTTTATAATTTCTTCAATTTTCTTTATTAGAATTTTGTTTATAACAATTTGGTTATTGTTATTAGTTAATGCATTATTTATCTTTTCTTTAATTATTTCGAAATCTTGTGCGTCAGGACTTCCTGCAATGAATTTCCATGCGCTACCGAGGAAATCCAGAGATCGTTTATTTCTGCGCATTAGTCGGTTAAGGTGGGTTTTAATTTGGGAGATTTCATTTTCTAGGAATGGTAGGATGGGATTATCTTTGGTGACATTATCTTCGATCAACCTCTCTAATTCTTCTGTCGCATCTTGATATTGTTTGATGTCAATCGCGTGTATTATCTTGAAAGTTCCTGTCTGTACTCGTGCTATTCCCGTGTCGATGGCTATCGATTGAGAACCTGAATAATCCAGGATCTGTACTTCTGCCGAGAAGATGGGCAAGAACAACCTGTTGGGGAATTCAATATTTTATAAGGCTTTTATGAATTGTTTTTCCTGATTTCGTTATGATAGTAGTATTTTTATTTTACAGCTACAATTTCCTTTTTGCATCTAGGGGAGAGTTTATTGCCTAATCTTTTGTTTATTTTCACGTAAATGGTTTCTCCTACAGAATAATTTTTCGGAGGTAATCTATTTTTATTATATTTATAATTTTATTTCTGGGTTATTTAATCTATTTTTTCCGAAAAAACGTCTATCGGTTTACTTTTTGTCGTGAAATGAATAGACCTATTATATTCATATACCGACATATCTAGTAATTCAGAAAAAGTGTTGTATGTTTTTTTTCGCTTTAAGACAACGCATAAGCTCAGAGAGCGTGGAATGAAATCTTTCCACCAATCCGTTAGCTGAGCTTGTGTAAGGAGGGATTTTATGGACTTTAATTATGAAGAGGCTTTCCAACATGAATGAAATAGAACTTGAACTTAAAGATTTTTCATTATCTACTACGACAGTTTCCGGGACGCCAAAGGACAAAATAATCTCTCTTAGTGGTTGCTTCACGTCTTCGGTGGCTCTGGATTTTAAAATTTTTGTTAACGCATATTTTGAAAATTTGTCCACAGCGGTCAGGACTAATTTTCCATCGGTAAAATAAATATCTTTGTGTACGATTTGGCCGGGGAATTCAGGTATAGGGGTTGGTTTAAATTCGGGTTTGTCGGGATGGCGATCGTACTTGTTCTCTATACAGACACTACATTTTCTTGTTACTCTTTTTATCTTTCCTATCATACCTGGAAAATAATGTGTTTTCAATATTTGCACTTTATTTTCTCTCTCGTTTCTGTGCGCACGTTGATGGGTATCAATCACAATTTTTTCTTGCTCTGATTCCGTAGTGACATCTTCTATTTGTATTTGGGTAAACCTTATTTTATAACTACTAAAATGTAGGGGGTAGATTTGTTGAATCATTCCCATTATGGCTTCTTCGGTTTTAATGCCGTTAACCACTGAAGGGTTTAAATGTTTCTTTAAAATTTTTATGAGACTATCATGTGTGAACGATGGTTCTATAATTTGATGACGATGGTAAGTTGGAAAAACTATTTTGAAGTCTAGAGAGGAGCTTGGACCGACCTTAATGAAGATTTGGTTTTTATAGACGTTAATAGGAATTTCAACATTGGGAATCAAATTTTCGGGTGAGCTTTCACCACTGTGCTGCGTCAAAGTGAGTGCGTTAACATTTGACAGATTTATTATTCCCGAAAGGGCATCGGTTACGACGTTAGCCTTGCCTGGTTTGTATTGCAATTCGTAATTAAATTTTTCAAGAAATGCCTTCCATCTCTTTAATTTGTTGTTATGATTCTTATTGCTTAGTGCAAATGTTAAAAGCTGATGATCGGTGATAATCTTTACTTTTGCAGATCCGTATAGGTAGTTTTTAAGAGAACTCAATGACCAAAATATGGCCAACATTTCTTTTTCATTTGTGGCATACATTTCTTCTGCCTTACTAAGTGTCCTAGAATAAAAAGTAATTGGCCTGTCGTCTTGCGACAAAACGGCGCCTATTGCAAATTGAGATGCATCAGTTGTGAGTTGAAACGCTTTACTGAAGTCGGGATACATTAATACTACGTCTTCTGAAGTCAATGAATTTTTTAATTTTTGAAATGCTTCTAATGCTTCGTTGTTAAGGTGAATTTCCTTTTTGCATGATTGAGCTTTGGACGTACGTCCATCTTCCCCTCTTAAAAGAGCGGTGAGCGGTTTTGCCACTTTGACATAGTCTCTGACGAAACGACGATAGTAGCCGGAGAGGCCAAGAAAGGAACGCAAGTCCTTTAAAGTTTTTGGTGCTGGAAAATTCGTTATTACCTCAACCTTAGTCGGGTTGGTACGAATCCCGTCGGGAGATACCACGAAGCCTAAAAATTCGAATTGCTTCTCAAAGAATCTACACTTGTCCAATTGGACTTTCATTCTTGCTTTGTAAAGGGTGTGAAATATATCACGAATGTGTTGAATGTGATTATTTTCATTTTGGCTGAAGATTATGATGTCATCGATATAGACATAACATATCTTGCCTATATATTTAGTAGAATATTGTCGAGAGCTCCCTGAAAAATGGATGGTGCATTTTTAAGGCCAAACGGAAGCCTTACAAATTCGTTCTTTCCGTTGTTAATAGAAAAAGCCGTTTTTTCCACATCGGATTCCTTTAAGGGAATTTGTTGGAAACCACTTTTTAGGTCTAAGACCGTAAAAAAATTATTTTTCCCCAGTTAGGAAAGGACCTCGTTTATTTCCGGGATAGGATAACGATCTGCGATTGTGACCGTATTTAACTTCCGGTAGTCGATTACTACTCTATATTGTTTATTGCCCTTGGAATCGGCTTTCTTAGGTACAACCCAGACAGGTGAGTTGTACGGAGATCTAGACGGCCTGATGATACCGTCATCGAGTAATTGACGGATTTGACTTTCAACTTCTTGTTTAAGAGGTATGGGATACGGATAGAACTTGGTGTAGACAGGGGAATCCGTGGTGGTGCGAATTTCGCCCACAACTGTTGTTGTGTAAGTCAACTTCTCGTCCGGCTTGGAGAATAACGAAACGCATTCTTCTACAATCGAGTTGATAGCATTTTTCTGTGAATCGGACATATGGTCCATTTGTATCTCTAAATTGTTAATTGCTTGAGAAGTTTTTTGTTTCATTCTAATTTTTAAACCATTTTTAATTTCTATGTAATTTTGTTGGGTGAAAATTGTGGCTGATAGTTCTTTCAGACTATCGTTGCCGAGTATGGCAGCAAAGGATTTTAAAGATGGCAGTAGGAAGAATTTTATTTTAATGTCGTTAAGACCAAACAGATTCGTTTCAACATGGTGACTAATTTTAGTACTACCGCCAACTGAGTTGGCGTAAAAGCATTCCCTATTGGGAATAGGGTTAGGAACCAGAGAGGGCCGAATATGGTTCCGGTTTGACCCCGTATCTATGAGGATTTGTAAAAACTTCCCACTCTTCGTCTTAACCTCAATGTAAGGTAACGAAGAGTTCGTTAATCTAAAAAATATATATCCGAGAAATCTTCGACATTAATATGGTTTGGATCCATATATTCCGATGGTTCCTCTGGTATATAATTTTCTAAAGATTCATTGAATTGACTACTCTCGTACTCTAATGTCTTGTTATATTTTGTAAGCTCGTCCTCTGTATTAATGTGGAAATTTTGTTGGGGTCTTGGTGGGTAGGATCTTGGCGTAGGCACTCCGGGTTGTGCCCTTGTTTGGGAACTTTGTGGCTCATATTTTATTTGTGGTCTTGTAACAAAAGAGGTTTGTGGTTTTGGTAACGGATTTTGTCTAATGTTAGGTTGATTGTTAGATTGTGGAGTGTGTGTTTGATTATAAACGGGTGGTCGGTATTGATTATTAAATTGTGCGTAAGGTTGATTATGATAGATAGGTGGAAGGGTCGGAAGTTCGCTAGGATTTCTAGGATAGTTGTTGTTTTGTTGGACATAACGGGCTTGTTGCATGTTATGGGAAGGGAAAGGTCTTGTTGCACTTAGGTACTGATACTCGTTGTTTGGCGTATGCCTTTGTGGATTTGATGGAGAAGGGGGGTGTGGATATTTCTTACCTGCCTGATTATTATATGCATAATTTGTCCTGTAACTCTGATTTTCGAGTTTAAGGCAAAGATTTAATGCGTGGGGTAAATCTAATGGTTCTCGTATGCCGAGTAAACGCGGGAGATCACCCTTTAAGCCTCGAATAAATGTATCCAACGACTTGTCTCTATATGTTTGGGTTAATAACCTCATGGAGTCTGGGCTTGCATCTTGGCAAGAAATTCTGTTTAAAATTTGAGATAGATGAGAGTACACAATTTGATAAAATTCATTTATCGATTTATTTCCTTGGACAAGAGAAACCATTTGGTATTCTAAAGTGCTAAGTTCTCTTTTGTCCGCGTAATGCATATTTAAACATCTGGATATGGCCCTCCAATCCAGTGGAGTGTTGTATGACTCCAAAGCCATATCCGAATTTCCTATAATTTTATTCCTTATTACGGTTAACATCCCGTAATATTTCGGTGTACCCATTAGAGGCTTGTAAATTTCAAGGATACGTTCGACACTCTTCTTCCAGGAGCTGTATTCCCCCGGATCCCCTGAAAATTGCCTAATGCAACGAACAACATCTGGGATCTTATCCATGTCATCAAGTCGATTTTGATGCTCATTGTTGATTACTTGGTATGTGCCAGCGAAATTGTCACAGTTGGGATTAAGTACTTTTTTAACTATTGAGGGACCCTTAGATTCTAGGATTTGATTCACAATGGCTGTGATTAATACATCGAGGGCAGGAGTGGATACCACCTCCTGGCCTGAATCTGTATGCGAATTTAGTGATTGAAATGAATTGTTCCCTTGGGTTTCGGGATAAGCATTAAGATGGGGATTAGGGCGATTAGGGTTAGGATGCCTTTGGGGTTGTTTGTGGCAGCCTCATTTGGTTCCACAGGATCGGTGGTTAAACCAGATCGTAAATCAGGCATTTTAAAAAAAATTTCTTTTAGGCAAATGGGAATTTAAAAGGAAAAAAATATAAAAATTATAAAAAAAATAAAAAAATGAAAATCAAATTAAAAATTAAAAATTGAATTAACTATAAAAACTTAAATTCAAATTAATACACTTATTTTATTTCTTAATTAGTTTTAATTAACTTTTTACTTAAAAATATTTTCGTTTCACAATATATTTCCTTTATTTAATTTAAGATTTTTTTTTTTTGTTTATGAGATTAAAATTGATTTTCTTTAAAATTTAAATTTTATATATCTATTATTTTTCACTTTATAATCTTAGATATCTTTCAAATTAATACACTTATTTTATTTCTTAATTAGTTTTAATTAACTTTTTACTTAAAAATATTTTCGTTTCACAATTGTTTCCTTTATTTAATTTAAGATTTTTTTTTATTATGAGATTAAAATTGATTTTCTTTAAAATTTAAATTTTATATATCTATTATTTTTCACTTTATAATCTTAGATATCTAACTTCCTCGGGTGGTGCGGATAGCTTATTTAAATCAGCTTCCGGTTCGTCTTCCTGAATTTGTTTTCAAGGCTACTGCGGGCCCTTGTGGACCTTTTTGGTCCTTTTTTTCACCACAACCTCCCTGTTCGGGCGCCAAATAAATTCACTTACATGAAAATAACTTTTAAAAAATATTTATTAGAGGAGAACCTCTTTATTCCAAATTCAAACTAGAACTAACTACAATATAATTGTCTTAAAAATAACTTAACCTATGCCTTATGCTGCTCGTGCGGTTGTTCCCACAGGTGGTGTTGTTTTACATCTCTGCTACGTGATGGAATGCAGCTTTTTCCTTGCTGTTGTTTTGTCGCCAGACGCAGCGTCATCAGAATAGAGTGTGGGAGTGATGGAATATGTCCAAGTTTGATATCTGATCTTTTACTCTTTGATATCTGAACTTTTACTGTATTAACTTATATACACTGCCTAGTGCCTATAGTACTATCATGAAGCATCATTTTTTAGTTCTGAATCAAGTCACAATGAGGCGTGCTGAAATTGCCAATTGGTGTGAATATAGAATAAGTACAGACAACAAAAGTCTTTGCATATAAATTCTTTGTATATAAAATCTATAGTACTATCATGGGGAGATTTTTTGTGGAGTCCCCCTATAGAGCTGAGGGAGAATTAATGTCCACAACTTGTGGAATGTAAGAGAATGTTGTACCAAGAGAAAATTATAAGTGAGTATCACATTCAGAGGGTGAAGGAAACGTTTAATTTACTAAGGTTACTCATATGAATTCATCCTTGGAACATGTTTTGCTTTCACGTTTTGATGTGATGGTAGACAAATAAGGTAGGGGCTTTGTATATAAAATCTATAGTACTATCATGGGGAGATTTTTTGTGTAGTCCCTCTATAGAGCTGAAGCAGAACTAATTTCCACAACTTGTGGAATGTAAGAGAATGAAGAGGCATGTTGTACCAAGAGCAAATATAAGTGAATATCACATTAAGAGGGTGAAGAAGGCGTTTAATTTACTTAGGTTAGGGGTGGAAATATGGTATATGCTTTTATTGTTTGGTAGGTAATATATGAATGTATTTTGGAACATGTTTTGCTGTCACGTTTTGAATTGATGGTAGACAAATAAGGTAGGGGTGGAAAAATAGTATTTGCTGATATTGCTTGACTATTTAGATGTATTGATACATTCTTGGAACAAGTATTGAGTAAGGTAAGGAAATTATCGAGACGATCGTGTATGCTTATATTGCTTGGTAGGTAATACATGAATACATCCTTGGTACATGTTTTGCTGCCACATTTTGAAGTGAAGGTAGAAAAATAAGGTAGGGGAGGAAAAATGGTATTCGGTGATATTGCTTGAATACACATAGGTGTATATATACATTCTTTGAACATGTATTGAGTAAGGTAAGGAAATTATCGAGACGAAGAGTAAAATAGTACGTTGCCACTTTTTAAAATGATGGTAGAATTGTACGATAAGGTGTATTTTCGGATATTGTATAATAAGAATACAATCTTAAAATATGTATCGTGTAAGGTAAGAAAATTATAAAGGGACCTTGAGTAAAACAAGACGTTGTCACTTTTTCAAATGATGGTAGTAAAATAATGTCGTTAAATGCTTTTAGTAATTTTTACTTATTACTATTATTGTGTTTAATTGTGAAGTATAAGGAAAAATGTAAAAGTTTGTGAAGTGTTTGTAAATACATAGTGTTATTTGATTTAATTGTAAAGGAAAAGATAAAAAATCGATTACATATATTGTTTATGCAAATTGAGAAAATTGTAAAGAAGAAAAAAATTAAGATTTTATTAAATTAAAAAAATAATTTTAAAGCAAAAGAATTGTGAAGTAAAAAAAATATACCTATTATTTTGTTAGTAAAGTGTATGAAAATTGTAAAGAAAAAAATAAAAGAAATGTTTTCACTATTG
Source organism: Platycheirus rosarum (assembly GCA_963971375.1). NCBI lineage: Eukaryota > Metazoa > Arthropoda > Insecta > Diptera > Syrphidae > Platycheirus > Platycheirus rosarum. The sequence goes on along the minus strand of OZ020510.1, from coordinate 62,336,632 downwards.
GATTAGGGGTGTATTTTTTTTGAGTTTGAAGTTATTTTTTTTTCAAAAAACTGTTAATTAATTTAAAAACTCAAATTAAGTGCAAATTTTTATCTCTCAGAAAAAGTATAACTTTTAATTTTAAGTCTTATCGTTCTTTTACAATTTTATTAAAAATTACTACTACTAGAATCTTTTATTATTTTGCAGCGCCAAAGTTATTGTACCTACTCCACCCGAAATGTGTAGAGGGAAGACCACTTAAATGCCAAACAAATTATAAAATAGTGGGTTTGCTAAATTTCAAAATACATAATATCATCTCGTTTTCAGTATTCAATTAAGAATTAATAGGAGTAATATTAAATATTAAAAGCAAATTTAGTACATTTTTTTCAATTTTGAAAAAAATCAATATGAAATATTTATTTTTATTTTTTTTCTGAAATTTAGAGTTTGAAATAAGTTTCTACAAAAGTTCTTATAGATATTTAAAGATTTAGAAAACCTTTATGATAGAACAGACTTTGAGCTTTAAAAAAGACTTAGCACATAATTGTATGTAATGCAGTTATTTTTGAATATATTTTGTTCTAATGCAAGTGCTTTTTTAGAAAATTGCACCTCCTGCATAAACGCGAGGAGATAGACCCCTTTTCCTTTAGTATAAAATGTTTGTATCTAGTCCCGTTATTAATTTGCGGTGCCAAAGTTATCGATTTTCTTAATTCTCCTAAATATTGCCCTTAATGATGGATTTTTGTTTGTATGTTTCCGACTACGAATATAACTCGTCTTTCCCCCTTTCTCTGTTACGACTCCTTGAATTTCTAATAAGTTTTACCAACATTTTGAATATTTTTTTCTTCTAACTTATATCTTGGTATACCTACACCTACCTAACTAATTATTGATTTTTTTTATATTTCAAGAATTTTTTTTAAAACTTATCAATTAATTTTATTTAACATCTTAGCTGCATATTATAAGACTGCATTCCAAAATCTGAAAAAAAATTCAAAAAGTCCAAAATTATTATATACCTCTTTAAGCGCCTTCGGAAAAAAATAAACCTTAATACTTAAACATAGGTACCTTTACCTATACTATTCAAATACCTTAGGTTGACTTTTAATTAAATTGCTAGATAGGTACCTACATAAATTTGAACTCATTCACAAGTTACAAAATACCTGCCTTGAAATCATTCACAAGTTACCAAATTCCAACAAAAATACCAACAAATATTTTTTCTCACAGCAAACATAAAACTATGTAGTTAATTATAAGAATGTGTGTGTTAAATCAACGTCAACACAAAAAATTCAACATTTAAGATGTAGGCAAGTGAATAGTGAAGGTAAAAAGGTACACAAAACAAGGTCAACAACATCAATATCGCTTATAAGGATTTAACTAAGGATATGTAAGTAAAGTATGTTTCTCCCTCTGAATTTTCTGTCTGCGATCCCTTTATTGAATCCAAAATAAAGGATTCATATTAACATAGCAACGTAAGAATACTTCCAGTTTCAGTAGTAAACACACATTTGTTTACCTATATCGGTAGACTTGTATCTTACTGCATATTCCTAAGAAAAAAAAAACAAAGCCAAAACAACTATGGATGTAACTTACTGAACTTGATCAAATGTATCTACAAGCCACATCCTCCAAAAAAACACTCTCTTACCCATATATATTTCTTGCTCTTACTTTTTTGCTTCTCTACTCATTTCCACTACAATCCACTTAGGCTACTGTAGCGCCCTCACATGAGCTGAGTTCAAATTAAAAAAATCGTCTTCATGATAGTACTATAGATTTTATATACAAAGGTAGGGTGGAAAAATGGTATTATTTGCCGATATTGCTTGAATACATAGGTATATTAATACATTCTTTGAACATGTACTGAGTAAGGTAAGTAAATCATCGAGACGACGAATAAAATAACACGTTGCTAGTTTTTGAAATGATGGTAGTATTGTACGATAAGGTGTATTTTCGAATATTGTATAATAAGAATACAATCTTGAAACATGTATCGTGTAAGGTAAGGAAATTATAAAAGGACCTTGAGTATAACAAGACGTTGTTAATTTTTTAAATGATAGTAGTAAAATAAGGTCCGTAAATGCTTTTAGAAATATTTACTTGTAAAGATATTTTTGTCACTTTTAAATTATGTTTCATGGATTATTGTGTTTAATTGTGAAGTATAAGGTAAAAATGTAAAAGTTTGTGAAGTGTATGTAAATACATAGTGTTGTTTGATTTAATTGTAAATGAAAAGGTAAAAAAACGATTACATATATTGTTTCTGAAGTTTGAGAAAATTGTAAAGAAGAAAATAATTAAGATTTTATTAAATTAAAAAGTAATTTTAAAGCAAAAAAAAATTATTACTTCGTTTGTAAAGTGTATGAAAATTGTAAAAAAGAAAATAAAAGAAATGTATTTATATTGATTTAGCTCATATATTTAGAAAATAAAAAAAATAAAAATGTAAGTGTTATTATTAGTTAAATTGTGAAGTTATTTTTTTTATAATTAAGTGTGTGTAGTGTTTTAAAAGGTAAATTGATATAAATATATAATATTCATATAAATAATAATGAATAAAGACGCTTTTTTACAAAATGCTTGGAATAGCCCCAGCGTTGCCACGGGGAGCCATTTGGAAAAAAATAGAGCCACCACAGTACCATCAATGAAAACAACGAAAGATTCTATCAATTGTATTATGTTTTCACTATGGGAGGAAAGTCTATCAATCGCCATTTAGGAAAGAGGAGAAATTTGTAAATTAAGTACTTATTATCAATAATTAAAAAAAAAAAATATTTCAAACCCCACATTTTGGAAAAAAATATTAAAGGCTTTATATATTGAGCTTTTTATAGGAAATTAGGAAAATATATACTGAATTTTCTATCATTATTTATTACTCCTATTGTTTTTTATCGAACTCTTAACATTAGATGATTCTATGACTACAAGTTTTTGAGTTAAAAGTAATTTTTAATAAAATTGTAACTCCCACCTAAAAGGAAAAATATAGCAAAAATATAGCAAAAAATACTTGTATTTAGTCCCTCTACAAGAATCTTTTATTATTTTGCAGCGCCAAAGTTATAGTACTCCACCCGAAATGTGTAGAGGGAAGACCACTTAAATACCAAACAAATTATAAAATAGTGGGTTTGCTATATTTCAACTTTCTCAAAAACTAGAGTACATAATATCATCTCGTTTTCAGTGTTCAATTAATAATTAATGGGAACATTAAATATTAAACGCAAATTTAGTACACATTATCTCAATTTTGAAAAAAAATCAATATGAACTATTTATTTTTAATTTTTTTTCTGAAATTTTGAGTGTGAAATAAGTTTTTACACAAGTTTTTACAGATATTTAAAGATTTAAAAAACTGTATGATAAAACAGACTTTGAACGTTAAAAAAAGATGTAGCACATAACTGTATAATTATAATGCCGTTATTTTTGAATATATTTTTTTCTAAATCAAGTGCTTTTTTAGAAAATTGCCCGTCCTGTCTAAACGGGAGGATATAGACCCCCTATCCTGCAGTAAAAAAATGTTTATATTTAGTCGCTCTTCAAGAATCCGTTTTTAATTATAGGTTTATAGGGACTATTATACATTCGTAAAAACAAAAATTGTAACAATCAGACATGACATTACTATAATAGGCAAGTCCAAAAAAGTGGGTTGGAAAATTCTGTCTGTCTGTCTGTCTGTCCTTATCGATTCCTACAGCCTAACTGTTTTTCGAGTTTTTTTGTTTTTGAATATTTTGAAATTGAATCGATAGATTTTTTTAAATTTTATTTTCCTAGTACAAACTATAGATTCCTTCAAATTGACATACTCAAAGAAATTTTGAAATGGGATTTCGAAATAAAAAATTCATAAAATTGAAAAGAGCAAGGTTTTTTGGTTTCATATTAATTTCTTTGATTAATGTTTTCTGTCAAATTTTGTTTTATATTGATCGGTTGAGCCCTAGCTACTAGTAAAATAAAAGCAAACTTCGTCGTGCACCTGTGTATTTTAAAGCAGCACAGAATAAATAATAAGGACGCGTATGATAAACACATAAACACGAAAAAACATCTAACAAAGAAAAAAACTATTCGCAAGTACGTGCGACCCAGTCGTGCCTCTTATTTTCTTATTACCTTAATACACTGTACCTGCTATATAACTATTAAGAAAAAGCTTATTTTTCTTGAAAAAAATTCGAATCTACCTAAATCAAATTAAAATAGGTATGCTAAGTAACACCGAGAATAGTAATTATATGCCTGTGAAAGTCCCGCCAAGATCTGTCAACAAACTTAAATCAACTGAATCTACTTTTTACCTTAAACCGAATTTAATTTGGTCAATAAGGGTCACTGACGTTAAAATGCGGGAAGGCTCTGCATTGCTTTCTTGTATCCTGATATGTATGTACCAGTGTATGTTTCTGGCTATGGAAGTTTCTGTCTGGGATTTCTTTTTTTTTAAACCAAACTAAAGGATTCATATCCTACATAGCATTGTAAGAATAATTTCAGCAACAGACACACATTGTTTACCTATGTATTTAAAAAGCCTTGTAACATACTTTATTTCCTTAAGAAAAAAATAAAACCAAAACAAGTAGGTACTGTGTAGCAACTGCGATTGTATATACAATCCTGCAGATAATCAAATGTATCTACAAAAAAAGCCACCTACTCCAAGAGCTCACTCTCTTACTCAATATTTATTTCTTGCTCTTACTTTCTTGCTTCTCTACTCATTTCCACAATAATCCATTTTAATTCCACAAGTTACTGTAGCGCCCTCACATGAGCTGAGTTCAAATTAAAAAAATCGTCTTCATGATAGTACTATAGATTTTATATACAAAGGATAGTACCAAAGAATATAGAATTAAAATTAATTCTATATTCTTTGATAGTACTATAGGCAATGTATACACAATGTTCCAGACGTTCCTCTCGTGTCAGTTTATCTCAGTGTGCAGCCCCGAGTTGCAGTGATTCAATTGCGCGCTTCCGTCAATGTGGCCAGGCACTTGCACAATAATATTTTTTTGTATACTCCGTTCAATTTATGTTTTTAGTACAGTACAGGCCTTATGGAGGAGAGCTTTCAAACACACTGGTACCTGCAGGTGTTTGCATCGCACTCAACTTAAGAAATTGCCACTTAAATATAAAAGAGAACCCTGAAATACATTGAAATTGTTGTTGTAATATTTCATTTAACCCACGTACATCCCACCAAGACCTGTCTGCTCCCCGGCTGCCAGGAGAGAGGAGACTGATTATCAATTTGCGATTATAGGTACTTTAATGCAAGTTTTGTAGTGCCCCGTGGCTTAGTTGTTAGTGTGTCGGACTGCTAAGCGAATGAGCCTGGGTTCAAATCCAGCTCATAGCCACCTTTTTTTCTGGGGTACTGTCTCTTGAGAGGAACTGACAAAACCTCCAAGAGTAAAATTTGTCTCGAAAACTGTAGGTCGCTTCCATTCTTGCAGATTAACAACACACACACAGGAATGGTTGAGAGTATAAATCACTAGGCCTTGGCTCCTTAAGGAGCTGTCGCGCCAATAAATTTATTTATTTATTTATTTAATGCAAGTTTTGCATTCGTACACAAAAATAAATTGAGATAATAATCAAACATGACATTACGATTGAGAAACGTATTTGAGTTACTGGAAAATTATGTTTGTCTGTCTTTACGGATGTATTTTGGACTACAGCCTGAACGGCTTGGTCGATCGTCTTCAAACTTATAACACAAGATTATTTTGACATTGTTCAGAGGCCTTATTTTATTTTTTTGTTTTGGTCAAATATAAACGGTACCTGTCATATAATCGTTAAGTGTTAGCAACTGGATAAAAATGAAACCGGTTGGCAACTCGGGTTACGGACCAGTTCCGGACTCTGCAGTGACTTGACTCCACACACGAAAAAACTCATCACCAATCAAGATTTCTAGTTCGTTCAGTGTCGTTATGGATACCGAGCGTGAAATGTCTTCGGAAGACTCGAGCGATGATGAAACCATACTATTATGTCATGAAGAGGCTATTAAGCCAAATATCTTATAACCCCAAAACCTTCTCTGCACTAGCAGTGGAAGTATATGACACAGTAGATTGGAACTATTAACATCCACATTCAAGTCAAAACAAAAAATAACATACCCGTCAATTTTACGACATTCTCGATTTTTATCTACGCCTTCTCCATTTTATTTTTATTTGCATAGCCGGGAAGGCAATTATTATATATGCTTCCTCGATAGTGACATTGATGCCAGTGCTGAAATGATCACAAATGTGATTCTTCTAGGGATGCGTGCTTTTATTCCTAACAGAGTAAAAACCATCAAACCTAAAGGAAAGTCCTGGTTTAACTTTGAGTGTAAAAAAGCTATCAGGCTCAATGAAGTAAGTTTCCGATTTTAGAAAGCCAACCCTACAGAGGAAAATCGGAAAAAGCACAAACAAGCAAAGCTCATGCAACTCCGTTATTGAAAGAACCAAATTTTTGCATGACTACAAATTACGGCAAAAAATTCTGCAGTGTCCCAAAGGTTGTAGAAATGTTTGGTCATTTGTAAAAAATATAAAAAACTCCTCGACATCTTCGGTTCCAACGCTCATCGACAATAATAAACCAATTGTTTACTCTTCAGAGAAGGCAAACTTGCTCGCCGCCCATGTCGCTGCCAGCTCTACGCTGCCTAACAGCAACGTTGCCCCTCCTGTACTTGAGAATGTAAATTTTTCCATGGGACACATTTTTTTCCGCACTCGTACAGTAGCATGAGTTCTCAAAGATCTCGATATACTAAAATCCACTGGCCCGGATGGTATACCCCCGATTCTTCTGAAGAAGTATTCTTCCACGCTGGCAAAACCACTGCGTAAGCTTTTTCATCGCTCTTACTCTTTTGGAATCTTCCCTAGAAGATGGAAAACAGCATTTGTCCAGCCTGTCCCTATGAAAGGTGACCCATCCTCCTTCTCCTCCTACCGACTCATAGCACTGACATCCCTTCTTTCTAAGGTCATGAAAACACTGATTAACCCTCAGCTGAAGGAATATCTCGAAGATTGAAAACTTCTCCATGTCAGTATGGCTTCCGCAGCAACCGTTACACTGGTGATCTGATGGCATATCTCACCGAACAGTGGAACAAATCTTTATATCGCTTTGGTGAAAGTAAGATTATTGCTCTTGATATCTCCAAGGCATTTGATAGAGTTTGGCATGAAGCTCTCTTATCGAAAATGCGTGCTTTTGGGATCGATAATACTCTTGTTCGTTGGATTAGAAGCTATCTTCTGGACCGTTCAATACAAGTTGTATTGGACGGATTCAAGTCTGATTCCCATAAAATAAATGCTGGTGTGGTTCTCTTCTCTTTTTTAATAAATGTTCAAAATCAAAATAAATGTATTCATACATTTTCATGTTCAATTATTAGCGCCCTTAAACTACCAATTTATATATTAGGACGTGGTGACTCGTGACTGTATTAGTTAGTGTGCCCCAGGGCTCTGTTCTGTCTCCGACTCTTTTCCTCATTTTTATAAATAATCTTCTGTCTGTTACTTCTAATCCACTTAACTGTTTTGCTGACGACTCTACCCTCAGCTTTTCATATTCGTTCGATAATTCACGTCCTTCGCCTTCACAATTGCAGCGGTACTGTATGTTAAGCTCATTAAACTTCGATTTATACAGCATTGTCAAATGGGGTTATAGGAATCATGCTTCGAAAACTCAATGCTGTCTTCTGTCGTTAAAGCTAAACATACCCCTAATGCCATTGTCCGTGAATGGCACTTACATCGAAGAAACCAAAAAGCTCTCAGTACTCGGTATGTGTTTCAACGACGACCTCCGTTGGAACGACCATATATTTGAGATCGCTAAGAATGCTGCTAGGTGATTAGGTTTTCTGTATCGGTGTAAGAAGTATTTTTCCCCATCTGATGTGGCTACAATTTATAAAGCGTTTATACGCCCTAAACTTGAGTGTAACTCCCACCTCTGGGCAAGTGCTGCGCAAACATCGCTTCAACTGCTTGATAGAATACTAAATCGAGCGTTAAGATTGGGAGGAAATAGAACTGCCCCTGAAACAATTGCTCATCTCGAACACCGACGCAATGTTTCGTGTCTCCTTATTTTATCGTTTCTTTTACAAATAATGTTCACTCGAAGTAGACAGTTGCCTTCCTCCTCTTAAAAGTTTCTCCCGTAATACTCGTCTCGCAAAGAATGCTCATCAGTTCACCCTTGAGCCCAATTTCGGACGTACCGTGAAATATAGGGATTCTTTTTTTTAGCCGAACAACACGAATTTGGAATAGTTTACCCGGCGAGATTTTCCCTTGCCATTTTGATCTGCAAACATTCAAAACCAATGTTAATCGATACCTCCTATCTCTCCCCTCCCTATCTTCCTAATGCCCATGCAGTGTGTTACATTAAAAGGGAAACAAATAGTCCCTTGTGCGCGCGTTAAGTGAAAAAAAAAGTATATGTTTTTTTACCTCCCGCACTAGCAACAGGTTGTTTTGTTGTTCGCTTATTTTCGACAAACTAGAAACTGAAGCCACTAGGCAACCCGACATAAAAATCAACAGAAGACTGGTTACAGACTTTTTTTTGTGAATCGCCAACCAATTTTCCATCTCCATCAGTAGCGTCGTGTGCGCCATCCCATTTGATTACACAGTTTATGATTTAAAGCAAACTAGTTGCCAACTCGAATCGGTAATCAGTTTTTTTTTAGTTGCTCCGTGTGCATTCGGCCTAAGGATAACTGGCTGAACACAATGGTGAAGCTGAAGTATGAAGCGCAAAAATGAAGCACGTCAAAATTGAAGCTAAGTGATGAGCTGAGTGAATGGTGAAGTACGGAATGTCAATTTTGCTGCCAAGAATATAAAATATATATAAACATATATATATCTTAAATTCTATTGAAATATTATTACAAACTTGCGCCTTCTTCTTAATACTTTATAGTTGGGGTTGGTTTAATCCCGTAAAATGTCCTCTTTTTTAACCAGCTCTATATGATTCCGTGTTTCCCTCACAAATTTTGTTTCCGTTTGATTAAGCCAGTTAAGGTTTCATGAGATTTCTGAGTCTGTAAGTAAACATTTATTTTAAATGAAATTTATTTCTGCAAATGAAAATAAAATTTTTTTAATTTAAGTGAAAGGCCACCAACACAAGGCAACCGCGTAAGCTAAAATAATTTGGAGCACTTTTTATCAAAACTACATTCTTTTGAGTCTCCTCAAAGAACCATTGAAGGACCATAAAATGGAAATTCATTTAAATATTTTTTATATTAGGAATAAAATAAATGCGTGCAAACAAGTTGCATTTCAGTGCACTAAAAAAACTTTATTCTATTAGACTGCATTACATAAACCAAAATAAATTCCACGACTGGATCGCACGTACTTGCTTGTATGTGCGGTCACATTGTATAATAAAATTAAAGAAAATTAAAGTGAACATCAAAGCATTTCTTCGATTTTTTTGACTTTTGATTGTTCGAAAAAAGTACGTTAAATTGTATTGGGTGAAATAATTTAAACGCCATTTTATTTCTTTAGGAAATGTAAAAAAGTGTGATTTTTTTTTAACATCGAAGAAGCCGTTTTTTAATAAATCGTTTTTTTTAACAACTTTTTTAAAAATAAAATTTAAAAATAATTCAAGAATACAAACCCGTTTTCAAAATATTGATTTTTCAAGAAAAAAAAATTAAATTAAATTTTCGGAAAAAAATTAATGCACAGTCACCGACTAACCTCTGAGCAGCTCAGTTCGTTCTCCGAATATTGTGTCTTGACTTTCGCCACAAGTGAGGAAACCGGTACTTCCCGTTATACCACTTGTTTTTCCTAATTTCTTATCTTTCGTTTAAATTAATTTTTTTTCTCTCTGTAAGCCAGTGCTTTGCTTTCGCGCAAACATGGCCTTCGGGCCGAATAGATCCAATCGATTTAGGGATCTCGAAGTAGATCCTATTTTCGATACCCAACCAAATAAAAAACAAAAAACAATCCCTGCCTCCTCTGTGCTCAATTTCCCTCCCTTACCGACAAGATCCAATAGTATTAACCCTAAATTTATTATAATTGTTCCTACAACAAAAATTCTGATAACATCAATCAGTCCCTTCCTACTTAAAAAAACAATAGATAACATAAGTACCGAATACGACCAAATTTCCCAACTCCGAGATGGAAATCTTTTAATTAAAACAAGGTCACAAAAAATTGCCGACAAATTCCTTAAGGTAAGCTCTTTAGCAAACGTTTGTCCAGTTCAAGTGAAACTCCATGACTGCTTGAACGAATCCAAAGGAATCATTTTCGCTCCATGTTTAATTAATGTCTCCGAATCAGAGATTATTACAGAGATGAAATTGCAAGGTGTTACGAATGTATATAAATTTACAAGGAACAATGACAAGGGTAAGCCGAAACCAACTGGTCTAATGTTATTCACCTTTGACCTCTTCTCCTTACCTAAAACAATTGAAATCGGTTTTTATAATGCCAAAGTCTCCGAATACATTCCAAACCCCATGCGGTGTCGCAATTGTCAACTACTTGGTCATACTTCCAAACGCTGCAACGGCAACACCAAATGTGATTCTTGTAATTTGCCCCCTCACACCCCAGAAGATTGCACCCGCATCATGTGCGCTAATTGTTCCTCACCACACCCTTCATCATCCAAAACATGTCCCAGCTATAAGCAAGCGAAAGAAATTCTCTCGATCCAAACAATTAATAAATGCTCCGCTGGAGAAGCAAAACGAATCTATAGAGAACGCAATCCATCGCCCCCTTCACTCATAGCTGGCTCATTTTCAGAATCCGTAAAAAACAATATTCCAGCACAAAGAAATGACCCTAACTCAATCATAACATCTGTACCCAAAGTATCTAACTTGAACCCCCATTCATCTAAAACAATTGTAGAATTACCATTAAACCCAACCACTTCATTATCAAAAAACTCAATTTCAGATAAGCCTAAAGAAACAAACATTAATAAATCATTACAAAAACCTCTCATCAACTCAAACACGGAACAAATAAATATACCTAACTCTCAAACCTCTTCATCAAACTCAAACACGAACACTCAAACACATCCATCCCACTCAAACTCAAACACAAACCCTCAAACACATCCATCCCACTCAAACTCAGTTCTCACCAATTTAATCAGAGCACACCAAGAATTACCTATATCAAATAATGATATTAAATCACTCATTCAAAATAAGAATGAAACTCATCCTAATATTATTGAAGATGTCGATATGTAAAAATAATTCGGATCACCAATTGACCGACTCTGCTGGTCTGGAATTGAGTCACCCATCCTCTTCAGTGAGGGTGGATGACTCAACATCAGGACAGCGGAGTCAAAATCTTAACAACCTAACCATTTCGAACCCAATAACTACAACACAAAACTTTAACAATACAACACTTTCTTCCTCAAATAATATTCAAGACCCAATTAATCACACTTTTATTGCTTCACGCAATAAAAGATCGTGCGGAAAGCTCAACAAAAATATAGCTCTCAGTATTCTACAATGGAATATGAAAGGTTTAATAAATAACTTTGACGAGCTGAATATTTTGATCAAAGAGCACAATCCCAGCTTAATTTCGTTGCAAGAAACACACTGCCCGTTCAACTCTACCCCCATTATCCCCAAAAATTACGTTGGATATTTTGAAAATACTCCCACCAATACCACATCTAAGCAAGGTATAGGCATCCTGATAAAAAAAAGACATCCCTCATAAAATACTGCCTCTCAACTCTAACTTCCAAGTGCTTGCTTGTGAGATTCAGCTCAATATGAAATTAACCTACATTGGTATTTACCTTCATCCTCATCAAATTTTTCAAAAAAATGATTTAAGGAACATCATCGACCAAACTGACTCCCCCCTAATTTTTGGCGGCGACGTCAACTCATGGAGTGTGCTTTGGGGGTCTCCGGTTACCAACCCTAGGGGTGCTGTCATCGAAGACTTCCTTCTTAACGCTAACCTCATCTTATTAAACGATGGCTCACCAACCCATCTTTCGACATACAACACCTTCACCCACATAGACATAACATATGTTGCTCTCCGGAACTAACTCCAAGAACCACCTGGCAGACGTTAGACGATCTCCATAACAGCGATCACTTCCCTATTATAACATCCATTAATATTGGACTTGAAACCGCACATAACATCCCTCATCCAAAATATAAAACTGATTATGCCAATTGGCCTCTATTCAAGGAAAAAATTAATGAATTTCTGAAAGACAAACCACGGACCTCAAACATCAATAAGGAGGCTTCATTGATTTTAAAAGCAATTAGAACGGCCGCTAACTATTCAATCCCCCAAAACCCACCCAACAATCAAAGAAGACAACAAGCGAGTTGTTCCTTGGTGGAATTCTGAACTCTCTGCACTCCGAAAAAATAAAATGATATCTCTAAAAGAATTCCAAAAAAGACCAACCCAAAGCAATTTAATCCAATACAAAAAATCGAATGCAAAATTTCGCAGGGTGCTTAAAGAAAGTAAAGCAAAAAGCTTTTCTGCGTTTACAGCCAGCATTAATCCTAACTCATCTCCTACCAAAATCTGGCAAAATATCCGTTGCTTGACTGGGCACTCTACAGGTTTAAATATTAAAAGCATCAGATTACCTGATAAGATCGTCATAAGCCCAGAACAAATTTGTAATATTTTTTCCCAAACATGGTCGCAGTTCTCATATGACTCAAATTTTCACCCCAATTTCAAGCAAGCTAAAGTCGATATTCTCAATAACCCTCTTCCGCAATATGCAATTAATTCAACCGCTAGACGAATTGAGGAACCGATATCCTTTATAGAACTTGAAACATGTCTAAGCAAAGTCAAAGGTAAGACGCCTGGCAGGGACCGAGTTTCTTATCCTATGCTAAAAAATCTGCCCAATGAAACCAAAATAAGGCTAATCCAATTATACAATAATATACTGGACTCATCACTTATTCCTCAATTTTGGAAAACGGCCACATTACTCCCCATCCCAAAGCCAAACAAAGACAGATGTTTAATTGAAAGTTATCGCCCGATATCCTTGATCCCCTGTTTGTCGAAAATTTTAGAAAAAATAGTGGCTAAACGTCTTCTATGGTTTGTCGAATCAAAGAAACTGATATCCCCCAATCAAGTAGCTTTTAAAGCTAATAAAGGTTGTATTGATGCTCACCTTCATATCGATTATTACATATCGAAAGCATTATCTGCAAGGAATCATATCTCAATTCTTTCTTTAGACTTTGAGAAAGCATTTGACAGAATCGGTATACATGTTGTCTTGAAAAAACTTTCAGAATGGGGTGTCGGTAAAAAAATGTATGGGTACGTAAGAGCCTACCTTAATAACAGAAAGTTCTGCACAAAAATAAATAACCGCTACTCCAATCAATATCCTCTATTCAACGGCATTCCGCAAGGATCACCTTTATCGGTAGTCCTTTTTATCATAGCTTTTGATGATATATCCACAATTCTCATTAAACACAGTTCTTTGGATTTTTGCTTGTATGCAGACGATGTCTACATCCTTTCTAAGACCAATGATTTAAATAAATGCAAAAACAAAACCTCTTATTAAATGCTTTAAACGACATCTTAGATTGGTCAATTATCTCTGGAGCAAAACTTTCCATAAATAAATGTAAAACTCTTCATGTATGCCGTAAACGTGACTGTCCACAATTAACCCTAAATATTAATAATACACAAATTGTAAATGCTGACAATCTAAGTATACTTGGTCTTATCTTTAATAAAAAATATAATTGGAAGCAACATTGTTTAGATCTTAAGAAGTCCCTAGCTGCAAGAACTAACATTATTAAGTATTTAAGTAGTAAGAAAAGTTGTACACATATTAACACTCTGATGTCAATAACAAAAATTTTAGTATTAAGCAAAATTGATTATGGTTTACATATATACGGTAACTGTCCAAAAACAACTTTAAATTTGATCAAACCAACATATCACCAAGCCGCCAGGAGATGCATTAACGCCTTTCCTACAACACCGATAAAAAACATCTTAGCAGAAGCAGGACTTCCTACTATTGAAGAAAGAAGAGATGCTATTACACTTAAACTAACTGCAAAGTTAGCTTTTTCCAAAAACTCTGTCATTGATAAGGACATTTTACAATCAAAAGCCCACAAATTAAAAAAACGAATCCCATCCGCTATAAGCAACATTTTCGACAAAGCTACACTGATGGGTCTCCCAAACAACCAACCATTCAATGTGCCATCAACCTATCCTCCTTGGTACATAAAGCCAGATTCAATCATATGGACACTAGCAGATTATAAAAAATCTAACACCAACAATTCAACATACCGTAGCTTGTTCTCCAACATCTCCTCTGAACTTCGATCAGATGGATGGAGCCTTATTTTTACGGACGGATCAAAAACGTCTGAAAAAACAACATTTGCCGTCACATTTGAAGAAGGGGCCATCCTGTGTGTTGGAATTCTTCCCGATTTTGTGTCCGTTTTTACAGCCGAAGCATTTGCCATCTTACAAGCTGCGAAAAAAGCCTTAAACCGTTGCGGAAAACATATTATATGTTCCGATAGTAGCTCTGTTCTCAAAGCTGTAAACAACCCAAACAACAACTCTGACCTTATTAAAGACATTCGGAACAAAATAATCAAGTCACCAAATAAATTAAAGTTAATGTGGGTTCCAGGCCACGCTTGTATCAAGGGTAATGAATATGCTGACCATGAGGCTAACAAAGCTCAAAATGCACCACTGCTTCTATTCAACATCTACACGAAATCCGACATACAAAACAAGATAAGGAAAAACATGAAATCTAGTCAACTTCTTGAATGGAGCTTGTACCACCACCACTACAGTAAAATTAACTCTGATAGATGCCTTCAAAAATATCCCACCAATGTCAATAACACCAAAATATCAAACTTCGTTCGACTTCGACTTGGTCACACTAACGCTACCCATCAACACCTATTGACAAAAAACAACCCACCGATCTGTCCTACCTGCAACGTAACATTTGATCTTCAACATATTCTTGAAAATTGCTCAGTACTTAAACCAATTATCGTTCACTTATTTAAAAATACTAATATCTATGATATACTTAAAAATCCTAATGCTAGAAATATAGAAAAAATAAATGAATTTTTATCCATCACTAATATTAGAATATAAGAGCTAATAGTCTCTGCAGCTAGGCTCATTAATATTAATATTACCATGTAATTTAAATTACTTGTGAATAAAAAATAATAATAATAATAATAATAAAATTAATGCAAAATGACTTGGGCTATTTACATCTTTTTGAATGTCAATTTTGATTGTAATCGGATCAACCATTTTCGAGAAACTCGAAGAAAAAAAACCGGTCCTATGGGAGGAACCCTTTTTAGCCCACCATATTAAATTTTTTTTTTCCACCAAAATATAATGCACTCCTACAGTAGTACACAGATTTTTTTTTATAAAAATTCTTGGAGCCGTTTTCCAGAAAAATAAGCTTATACATAACGGTTATATGACAGGTACCGTTAATTTTTGAGCTAAAAAAAAATTTAACAAATTCCTCTGTAGAATGTCAAAATAACCTTAAGTTCAAAATTTGAAGAGGATTGGCCCAACCGTTTAGGCTGCAGTCCAAAATACATCCGTACAGACAGACAGACAGACAGACAGACAGACGGACAGAATTTTGCCAGTAACTCAAATACTTATGTTTCACTATCATCGTAATGTCATATTTGATTGTTATCTCAAAATTTTTAATCTGGACGAATGTATAACTTGCATTATAGTACTTATAATCGCAAGTAAAAAAGCATACGAAAACACTTGATCCTGTTTTGATCCTTTAAGCACATAAAAAGCTTGAATTATGAATGACAACTATACAAAAAGAAGTAGGAATCTGGGTAAAATTTAGAAAGGGTAATTCCGAACGTATTTATGTACTTTTCGTATTAACAAGAGTGAAATATTGTGAAATTTGTGATTGGCTATCAGTTTTCCTTCGACTTCGAAGGTAGCTGAAAGCATGGATGTGCGCCGCTTAAACATGAAATTACACAAACAATTCTGTGGTAAGTCTGTGGTTTTATTGTGGATTCCCGTTGAATCGTTTTGGTAAACAGATTAGCAGCCGCCTCTGTGTTGGAAAAAGCTCTCCCATAAGGTCTCTACTGACAATCTTTGTTGGAGAAAGTATATGCCTCGACTTTCAATTACAATAACAAAATTCAATATCGTTAAATTTAAGATCGTTTTGTAGTAAATACATAATAGGGGCCTAGCTTTGTGTCCAAACCAAACTGATCATAATAGGCAATGTGGTAAGAGTAAGGCACTTGATTGCCTCTAGAGTCTTTGAATATGTAACTTCTAAAATCCATATATGTATCACACTAATCTATTACTTTTATTCCTACCGAATAAGATTTTGAGTTCTTAAATTTGTATTGTCACCATGTTATACCCACTTTTATAATAATAGCCCTATACTATCTACCACCCATCAAATTTGATTCTATAAAATGCATCAACCAAGAAAAACCCCTAAGTTTTCGGACTTTTTTTTAGTTTTTTATTTAAATTTTTTAAACTAAGCACATTTTGTGGAACACTGCAAAACAAATTTAAAGAACATAAATATTCCTAAAATTTGGTAGGTTAACCAATGCCTAAGTCTAATATTAACGCAGATACAGCTGATCAAAATTAGACAAATTTTCTTCTATTTTCACAGCATTTGTGTACTTTTTGCTAGAAAGTATTCCGAAGTTAATGGAACTTTAACGCACTGGGCACAGACTTGTATGAAAAGTTGTCATTCTCCTTTGAGGACTTTTGTCAGTTTTTGATGACATAATGACATAAAATAAAAAAAAAAACAATTATTTGATAACAACGGCAACACTAACAATTAAGTGTTATACTTATTCTAAATATAATATTTGCGCTTACTTTCAGTTCTTAAATCAGGTCATTTGAGTCATTAGTTCTTGAAAAAATTAACTTTAAAATCAAAATTTTAAAAAAGACCAAATTGTGTGATTAAATACAGGTTTAACTTAAAAGGTTTTGCGTAAACACATATTTTTGATCAAAAATTGAACACCAGATGTCTCTTACTTTTCAGGACTATTTGTTTACCTTTTAATATAGAGCACATTGCGCAGGCATTAGGAAGATAGGGAGGGGAATGATAAGCAGTGTCGATTAACATTGGTTTTGAATACTTGCAGATCACAATGGCAAGGGAAAATCTCGCCGGGTAAACTTTTCCAAATTCGTGTTGTTCGGCTAAAAAAAGAATCCCTATATTTCACGGTACGTCTGAAATTGGGCTCAAGGCTGATTTGTTGAGCATTCCTTGCGAGACGACTATTACGGGAGAAACTGCTGGCTACTTCGAGTGAACATTTTGTATAAAAGAAACGATAAGAGAAGAAAAAACATGAAACATTGCGTCGGTGTTCGAGAGGGGCAATTGTTTCAGCGGCAGTTCTATTTCCTATCAATCTTAACGGTCGATTTTGTATACTGTTAAGCAGGTGAAGCGATGTTTCTCAAGCACCTGCACAAAGGTGGGAGTTATACTCGAGTTTAGGACGTATTAAACGCTTTATAAATTGTAGCCAGATCAGAAGGGGAAAAATATTTCTTACAACGATACAGAAAACCTAAGCACTTAGCAGTATTTGTAGCGATCTCAAATATATGGTCATCCCGTCGCCGTTGGCAAACACCCAGTACTGAGAGCTTTTCGGTTTCTTCGATGTAAGTGCCATTCATGGACAAGGCATTGGGGGTATGTTTTCCTTTATTGACAAAAGACAGCATTGAGCTTTCGAAGAATTAAACTCCACACGATTTCCCTTACCCCATTTAATAATGCTGTATAAATCGGAGTTTAATCAACTCGACATACGGTACCGTTGCAATTGTACGTCCGAAGGCGAAGCGCGTGAATTATCGAACAAATATGAAAAGCTGAGTGTAGAGTCGTCAGCAGAACAGTTAAGTGGATTAGAAGTAACAGACAGAAGATTATTTATAAAAATGAGGAAAAGATTCGGAGACAGAACTGAGCCCTAGGGCACACAAGCATTTATTTTGTGAGAATCAGACTTGAAAAACACATCTTCAGAAGAGTCAGAGTTATACCGTCCGGGCCAGCGGATTTGTGTATATCGAGATCTTTAAGAACTCTTGCTACTGTACGAGTGCGGAAAACAATCTGTCCCATGGAATAAATTACATTCTCAAGTACAGGAGGTGCAACGTTGCTGTGAGGCCTTCTCTGAAGAGTAAACAATTGATTTGTTATTGTCGATGAGCGTTGGAACCGAAGATGTTGAGGAGGTTTTAATATTTTTTTTTACTAAAGACCAACAAGTTTGACATTGCAAAATTGTTTGCTGTAATTTTTGGCCTTGCAAAAAATTGGTTCTTTAAATAACGGAGTTGCATGAGTTCCTTGCTTGTTTGTGCTTTTTCCGATTTTCCTCTGTAGGGTTGGCTTTCTAAAATCGGAAACTTACTTCATTGAGCCTGATAGCTTTTTTACACTCAAAGTTAAACCTGGACTTTCCTTTAGGTTTGATGCTTTTTATTCTGTTAGGAATAAAAGCACGCACCCCTAATAGAATCACATTCATCATTTCAGTACTGGCATCAATGTCACTATCGAGAAAGCATAGTGACCAGTTAAAGTTTCGGAAAAAATATTCAGGCCATCCCAGTTGGCTTTGGTGGAGGATGAGACATTTCAAATGGTGAAGTTACACTAATGGTATATTTATCAGGGTGAGAAGTAAGAAACAAGTCAGAAGTATGTGCGGCTTGCCCAGAAACATCCGGTATACGCGTTGGCACATCGATCATTTGGGTAAGGTGTTGTAACCCGGCAAAGAGTTCGACAGACCTTCGTTCGGATGTTGTCTGACCAGAATAGAGGAGCCAATTGGAACTGTGTACATTGAAATCGCCCGCAATAACGATTTCAGTGCGAGGACAAAGGGAAACGATTTTCGAGATGGAATCAGACAGCGCATCAAACTCGTTACAAGTCGAATTACTGTCGAGATTTGGACTCCTGTGAATAAAACGATAATGAATGACATACTTGCGGACAGTGAATTTGAGCCAGAAGAAGTTTAAGTTCGTGTTGGAACATTGCCCATATTGGGGAAGGCTCTGGCAATCAATATCATTCCTACAATAGACTACGAGACCATGATGGGAAAAGAGTAATGGCACCAAGCTATACCTAAGAACAAATTCTGATAAATCAGTATTTACTCCAACCTGAGTTTCACTTAATGCCAAAACAGCTGAACAGTGTAGATATACACGTGAAAAAAATTCTTTCTTAAACCGCGAAACAAAAATCACTTACCATTTAAAAATACTTACGACACAACACTGACAATGTCGGACTGTGTGAATTTGACTCGATTAAGTGTTCATTTTTCAAAACCCATAGTATTCGACCCTTTCTTACTTTGAGGTAAACTAATGAATAAATTATTCCTTAAAAGTGCAATTCAGCAAGTCATTTAGCGTTACCCAGAATGCCCCATGTGGAGGTAGACTAGCATTGTATCCCGTCAAAGTCAGTCAATAAGTAAGTCAGTTTGTGAGCTAGTCAAGTCAGTTAGTTAGTCAGTTAGCAAGGATTGGTTTCTTATAAGGGTTTCAAAAATGAAAGTCAGTTTCGTCAGTAAAGTCATCACTTTTATCGTCCTTAATGTCGGGTTCATTAAGTTCGTCTAGCTCGTCCTTATAGTAAGGAGTTGTTGTTTAGAAGGTATTAAATGTTTAATTTCTTCACATTAAACGGTGGAAAAGTCATTGGATTTGTTTATTAATATATTAAATATTAACGTTAACATTACAATATTTATTTTGATACTTATACTAAAATATCTTAATTCTAAGTTTATTTTGCATACAAAGTTTTAATGTCTTTGAAAAAAGAAATTATAAATAAAATTTGTTGATGTTTGCAGGACATCACGAGCAATGTTATTATTATTATTAATGGGTCGCAATTGTCACAAAAGTAATAGAATGATTTATTTGCATTGAAGAGTTTGATTTTGCCAAACTAGGCGTCAATGCATTCAACATGAAAATTTCTCCGACATTATCCACTACACATAATGGAGTCAATCATAATTGGCCATATGTCTTTGTATTCTAATTTATATTATGATTAAAATTATGAAGTTGATAATTATATGATTTTTTTTATTAAATATATTTGCTCCTAATTAATACTATTGCGTAGATACGGCAACGCTTGCTTGAGATTTAGTACTTAATTTGTTCGATATTGGTTCTGATATTAGCTAAGCAACTGATTTCTATTATCCTCAATGAAATTGTGTAGACTTGTCAAATTGTGTTTACTGGAAAAGAGAACCATAGGTTTTGATGTTTTTATGCATAGTCTCTATTTTTCTAATGGCAGAACATATGCCAAATATGTACTCACCGATATATGAGACAATATATTATTATTCAGCCCTATCAAAGGTTCCATCGTAATAGAATCGTACTACGAATCCCGAAAAAAGGTATCACTGCTAACGTCGTTACGAAAATGTTCGTAAGAATTTCGGAGTTCGGGAAAATTGGTATCACTAAACCCGAACGAATAGGAAATTTTATTGATTTTTCTACGAATAATTATTTGGCTAGGACGTCATGTAAAACAGTTTTTTAACACGCATTTAATAGAAAAATGTAAGTATTTTCTATCTAAAGACAAATATTAAACTTTAAACAAATATTTAACAAAAGATCAAAAGTGAACACGAACACAGCAATATTCCAAAGGCTTTTGGGTATGCTCCAAGAGAAGCTATAAATTGTCCAGGGATAGTAGTCGAGTGGATTAAAGGCGTCTCATAAAAACCTACGTTGTTATTTTAATTTTCGTTTTTTTACATGCGTTTTCTTGATTTATTTCATAATATCAATCGCAATTGAATCCATTTTAGAAAACTTTGGGTGAGAAGTAAGAAACAAGTCAGAAGTATGTGCGGCTTGCCCAGAAACATCCGGTATACGCGTTGGCACATCGATCATTTGGGTAAGGTGTTGTAACCCGGCAAAGAGTTCGACAGACCTTCGTTCGGATGTTGTCTGACCAGAATAGAGGAGCCAATTGGAACTGTGTACATTGAAATCGCCCGCAATAACGATTTCAGTGCGAGGACAAAGGGAAACGATTTTCGAGATGGAATCAGACAGCGCATCAAACTCGTTACAAGTCGAATTACTGTCGAGATTTGGACTCCTGTGAATAAAACGATAATGAATGACATGCTTGCGGACAGTGAATTTGAGCCAAAAGAAGTTTAAGTTCGTGTTGGAACATTGCCCATATTGGGGAAGGCTCTGGCAATCAATATCATTCCTACAATAGACTACGAGACCATGATGGGAAAAGAGTAATGGCACCAAGCTATACCTAAGAACAAATTCTGATAAATCAGTATTTACTCCAACCTGAGTTTCACTTAATGCCAAAACAACTGAACAGTGTAGATATACACGTGAAAAAAATTCTTTCTTAAACCGCGAAACAAAAATCACTTACCATTTAAAAATACTTACGACACAACACTGACAATGTCGGACTGTGTGAATTTGATTCGATAAAGTGTTCATTTTTCAAAACCCATAGTATTCGACCCTTTCTTACTTTGAGGTAAACTAATGAATAAATTATTCCTTAAAAGTGCAATTCAGCAAGTCATTTAGCGTTACCCAGAATGCCCCATGTGGAGGTAGACTAGCATTGTATCCCGTCAAAGTCAGTCAATAAGTAAGTCAGTTTGTGAGCTAGTCAAGTCAGTTAGTTAGTCAGTTAGCAAGGATTGGTTTCTTATAAGGGTTTCAAAAATGAAAGTCAGTTTCGTCAGTAAAGTCATCACTTTTATCGTCCTTAATGTCGGGTTCATTAAGTTCGTCTAGCTCGTCCTTATAGTAAGGAGTTGTTGTTTAGAAGGTATTAAATGTTTAATTTCTTCACATTAAACGGTGGAAAAGTCATTGGATTTGTTTATTAATATATTAAATATTAACGTTAACATTACAATATTTATTTTGATACTTATACTAAAATATCTTAATTCTAAGTTTATTTTGCATACAAAGTTTTAATGTCTTTGAAAAAAGAAATTATAAATAAAATTTGTTGATGTTTGCAGGACATCACGAGCAATGTTATTATTATTATTAATGGGTCGCAATTGTCACAAAAGTAATAGAATGATTTATTTGCATTGAAGAGTTTGATTTTGCCAAACTAGGCGTCAATGCATTCAACATGAAAATTTCTCCGACATTATCCACTACACATAATGGAGTCAATCATAATTGGCCATATATCTTTGTATTCTAATTTATATTATGATTAAAATTATGAAGTTGATAATTATATGATTTTTTTTTATTAAATATATTTGCTCCTAATTAATACTATTGCGTAGATACGGCAACGTTTGCTTGAGATTTAGTACTTAATTTGTTCGATATTGGTTCTGATATTAGCTAAGCAACTGATTTCTATTATCCTCAATGAAATTGTGTAGACTTGTCAAATTGTGTTTACTGGAAAAGAGAACAATAGGTTTTGATGTTTTTATGCATAGTCTCTATTTTTCTAATGGCAGAACATATGCCAAATATGTACTCACCGATATATGAGACAATATATTATTATTCAGCCCTATCAAAGGTTCCATCGTAATAGAATCGTACTACGAATCCCGAAAAAAGGTATCACTGCTAACGTCGTTACGAAAATGTTCGTAAGAATTTCGGAGTTCGGGAAAATTGGTATCACTAAACCGGAAGAATAGGAAATTTTATTGATTTTTCTACGAATAATTATTTGGCTAGGACGTCATGTAAAACAGTTTTTTAACACGCATTTAATAGAAAAATGTAAGTATCTTCTGTCTAAAGACAAATATTAAACTTTAAA
This sequence comes from Platycheirus rosarum, assembly GCA_963971375.1. Classification (NCBI taxonomy): domain Eukaryota; kingdom Metazoa; phylum Arthropoda; class Insecta; order Diptera; family Syrphidae; genus Platycheirus; species Platycheirus rosarum. The sequence goes on along the minus strand of OZ020510.1, from coordinate 62,313,439 downwards.
CAAATATTTAACAAAAGATCAAAAGTGAATACGAACACAGCAATATTCCAAAGGCTTTTGGGTATGCTCCAAGAGAAGCTATAAATTGTCCAGGGATAGTAGTCGAGTGGATTAAAGGCGTCTCATAAAAACCTACGTTGTTATTTTAATTTTCGTTTTTTTACATGCGTTTTCTTGATTTATTTCATAATATCAATCGCAATTGAATCCATTTTAGAAAACTTTTTTCAAAACACAATTGAAATATACACAATAAAAGTGACATTTGGTTTTGCTTTTCACATTTTGACACAAATCAACTGATTCCGAAAGTTCGAAAAGAGGTTTGGATAATGGCTGATTCCGTTCGGGCTTCGTGATTTGAGTTTTTTCGTATTCGGGGCGTAGCGTTTCGTTCGAAAATTTCCTACGAGTGAATCTGTGATAGGGCTGATTATGTCTTTCAGGTTGAAAGTTCAAATATAAAAAACAACCTCTTCGTAGGTTCGAGACTCGGACAAGTTAGTATTTATTCTGCTATATTTACAAACATATGCGCAGTTCGAGTAATGGTGTGAAGAATTAAAAAACCTTTTTTTTGCTGTTTTCACTAGTCAGTTGCACCCGTCTTACTACGTAACTGATCAAGGTCCTTAAGTTGTAGTCCTTCAGTTTCCACAACATCAACAAAACCTGGATACACTTTTTTACATTGATTACAAATTGCATGATTTGAAAACCCAAAATCGTCTCTGTACTCTCTTTCAAGACAGTTTTTTAGATAAATAAAAGGCACGACTGGGTCGCACGTACTTGCTCCTGTGTGCTAATCCTTTTTATGTACAGGCGTCTTTTTGACAAAGATTTAATTTTAATGTTTTTTTTTTGACGTGCAACTTCTTTAGAATCGTTGGGGTTTGAAGCTCGAACGAACATGCGTCACGACAAAGGGTTAAACACATAAATATGTAAGATTGTTAGCTTTTGCAGTTTTTAGTGTATCATCTTTCCACTTGTTGCTTACTGTTTATAATATAATTTGCTAATAGAAAGATATTATGGACTTTTTTCAGTTTAATTTTCATTTTGGTATGGAAAAATTTGAACAACTGGCATAAAGATTCGTGGGAATCAGCAGTAGGGCAATAAGTATAGATACCTATATAGGTCCCAATAATTTACTAATAATTTACTTTTTTGAAATCAAATTAATTAAAATAGCTTAATTATGTTTGATGGATCGATAAACGTATGGTGTGGGTAGGTATTAATGGAATTTACTAAGGATATTAGGTAATTCTACATATAATAAGGTTGGAAGGAAGGTGGGTACTAAAATTAAGATACACATTCCCACTACTGTTAAGCGAGTGGGTATAGAGACAATATTTAAAGTTAACACAGTGGTTTTGTTTATTTATAGGCAGGTGTAAACTTTTGTTTTCTCGATTGAATTTTTTGCATTCAGTAGTAAATAGTTTTTTTTATTTGTTAGTTGTTTTTGTGTGTTAAAAATAGGCTTCCTTATTTATTCTGTGTGCTTTTATGATGATAAAATGCTTTAAAATACGTAGGTATGTATGTAAGTTGTCACCTTCTTTTATTTGTGTAATGGCTAGGGCTTAGCCGAGCAATATGAAATAAAATTTTGGGGAACATTTTTTATGAAATCAAAAAACACTATTCATAACGTTTTTTGGAAAATATGTTGTGAGCCATCTTATTTCTTTTGCTGTTTTCTACATTATGAATTTTTCATTTCAAAATCGTTAGACCAGTTTTTTCAAAAAAATGTTTTTTTTTGAAAAAATTTTCGAAAACATATTTAAAATATTTTTTGAGTATGTCAATTTTAAGAAATCTATAGTTTATACTAGGAGAAAAATTTAAAAAAAAATCTACAGATCCGTTTTCAAAATATTCAAAAAACAAAATATTTTTTTTTTAAAAAATTATTAAAAATTAAAAAAAAAATGTTTTTTTAAAATTAAAAAAAAAACAGGATTGTTTAAATCATAAAACACTACGTATTTTGAAAATTTCATCAAAATCCGTCAATTAGTCAATTAGAAAGTCTGATTTAAAAAAACCGGTCATATGGGAGGTACCGTTATAAAACTTTTTCTGAAAAATCCATTAAATTTTATAGATAGATTTTCCATATAAAACATCATCCTGAAAGTTTTATTAACATCGTAGGAGCCGTTTTCAAGAAAAATAAGTTTTTCACTAAAAGTTATATGGCAGGTACCGTTAGTTTTAGAGCTAGAATGCCAATTCCAAAAACCGTCGGGTAGAGCACTCTAAAAATACTATATACCAGGTTTGAATAAAATCGGCCCAACCGTTTAGGCTGTAGATATCGATCGATTGGTGTTGGGATTTACATATTTATGGATGTTATGCCATAAATCCTGCTTGCATTTGGAGTTGACTTTTAAGAAAAGTCCAACTTTATCTTCCTTGCAATAAAAACCAACACCACGATCGTCATTTGTTTTGTCATTCGTCCTCGTTGGTATTTTCGCCGTGCTAAAAAAGTCGATTTGTACTGTTTTTCCACCGATGTGAAAATTGGTATGAGACGCCACAATTTGTTTAAATTTCACGGCAATATTTGTAATAATAAACTGGGGTTGATTTACTAAGCTCATTTCTGTTGTCGTTGTGGCACCAAGCGAGTAAATGCTAATTTTAATATTGAGAAGTAATAAATAAAAGATGTGTGTTTTATAGATTTTATTAATTACCTGAAACACGGTGTTTGTTGGAATCTTGATAATAAAGGAGATGAGTAGGGCAAGTACTTCGCGAATCTCCAACCAACATTGATGACCGTGGAGAGACTGGAGGGAATGAGTCCAATTTCCTCCAAAAACACGATGGCTTTTTCGTTCGTTCAAATTAAATCCCCGAAAGAACAAAAAATTGGAAAATCAACAAGTTGAGAATAAAGTTATAGATGTTTAGCTGCCATTACTGATCTTATGTATAGGAAACACTTTATTCGCGCAAAGGTTCAAGAACGAATGACCTTCTTAATAACTTGAAGCAAATCTTGTGCATCAATCAAAAAATAGCGCGAAAAATTTGGCCACATGAACAATGTGCATATGCCAACCTTTTTTTTTGTAAATTTAAAGAATCTTTACATAACCTAACCTCGCACTTATCCCTAATCCTATAGTGATGACAAGGAGCGTGGTTGCAGGGGGGCAGCATGCCTTCCCTTACCAACCTCTCTGTTTTGTATGCCATACATTTTATGTACCTACGAGGTTGACCGTAAGAAATCGATTTTCGTAAATGGGTGGGGGAACCCCATTAAATGATCAACTTTTTGCAGATTTTTAGATAGCCAAAATTTTAGCTCGATTGCATAACGCTAAATGCTGCCAATATTAGCTCAAAGTTTCAAAAATCTCTTTTTTTTCCTAATGTTTGCGAAGTTAATTAACTCTACCTCACAAACAGCTGACCCTATTCTCCCTTTTTATATACTAAATTAAAAATAGTACTGTTACACATAATTCGCGTTCTAAATATTCTTATCGTTACTTACAACAGTCTTGGCAGTTCCCAGAATGTCATTGACATTGATTAGTTACCATAATAGTGCAAGTTCGAACATATCAGTAAAATAAATTCGCCTTTTTATTCTGTTTTAATTTTTTAGATGCAATAAATTAACTTATTATAAATTGTAAGTGTTGTTTCTATTGTCTTTTCTATAGTATTTTTAGTAATTATAAGGATCTTACAGATATTTGTTGTGATCTTTGATGTGGCATCCACATAAATATAAAAAGCAGAGCCCGCGAAAAAATATTTCTAATAAGCTATGCGTCTCCTCAAATAACAGGTTGTAAATTACTCTCGTAAGTTTTGGCAACATTATTTTTTAATTTGCGGAGTTTTAAATTAAATCTGAAAGAATCAGCGCGATGAGGTACTTCTTTTTTGGGAAAAAGCTAGAATTCCATTAAAATACGAAAAAGATGCAATATCAAAACTAGAGAAACTGTACAATGAGTGGAGAAATCACCAACGAAATAAAAATAATACTTGAAAGCACAAAAAACAAAATAAAAGAATTTGCTTTAAAAATGAACGATCTCTTTGATGGAAGACCCCCATAATGTCCAAAATTAAAATCCACAATACCAAAAATCCCCAACTTTTGAAAAATCTACAAATCAGAAACCCCAAGTACAAAATTTCCAAAACAATATCCCCAAGCACAAAATCCCCAAATACAAAATTTTTATTTTATGCGGCTAGTACTTGTATGTTGGCATGAAACTTGTATTCCGATTTTTTTTCCATTTCCGGTCAGTTGGCATGAAACGCAAATGGAAAATATGGTTGACATACAATTGAAGTCTTGCAGTTGCTGAAGCAAGTTACCGTTTTTACCGTTTATTCAAGATGATTGAATGAACAGCTTGGTACTTAATTCGTTTATTGTGTTTATCAAGAAGCATCGCGTTACAATTATGGAAACACAAGTGGTAAAATCAAATAAGGGAAAGGACAAATTATTTGTGGATGGGTATGACTACTATTTTCACTCGAAAAACAAAAAAAAATAATTTAGATGGTGTTGCGCAAAGAGGAAAGAAAATTTTTGTAAAAGGGTTTGTGTAACAAAAACAGAAAATGAACAACATGAACTGCACGTGCCTCCCTCAGAGCATAATCATGCCCCCACTGCACATAAGCTTCAGGTTTGCAAAACCACCAACAAGTTAAAAGAAATGTCAGCTTCCACATCATTGCGATCGTCTCAGGTCATAAGGAAAACCATCGTTGGCTGCGAAAAAAAAAGCCGCGTATATTTGACATCTAAGCGCGCGCAAAAAATTAAAGTACTACGTTCTCGTCGATCCAAACACTGATTAACCGTCAGCTGAAGGAATATCTTGAAGATCGAAAGCTTCTCCATGACCGTCAGTATGGCTTCCGTAGCAACCGTTCCACTTATGATCTGATGGCATATCTCACCGAACACTGGAACAAATCTTTACAAAGCTTTACATAGTGAAGTAAGATTATTGCTCTTGATATCTCCAAGGCATTTGATAGAGTTTGGCAAGAAGCCCTCTTATCGAAAATTCGTGCTTTTGGTATCGATAATACTCTTGTTCGTTGGATTTGAAGCTATCTTCTGGACCGTTCAATACAAGTTGTATTGGACGGATTCAAGTCTCCTTCCCAAAAATAAAAACCCCAGTGCTCTGTGCTGTCTCCGACTCTTTTCCTCATTTTTATAAATGATCTCCTGTCTGTTACTTCTAATCCACTTAACTGTTTTGCTGACGACTCTACCCTAAGCTTTTCATATTCGTTTGATAATTCATGTCCTTCGCCTTCGGACGTACAATTGCAACGGAACCGTATGTCAAGCTCATTAAACTCCGATTTATAGAGCATTATCAAATGGGGTAATAGGAATCGTGTGGAGTTTAATGCTTCAATGCTGTCTTCTGTCGTTAAAGCTAAACATACCCCTAATGCCATTGTGAATGGCACTTACATCGAAGAAACCGAAAAGCTCTCAGTACTCGGTATGTGTGTTAACGACGACCTCCGTTGGAACGATCATATATTTGATATCGCTAAGAATGCTGCTAAGTGCTTAGGTTTTCTGTGTCGGTGTAAGAAGTATTTTTCCCCATCTGGAAAAAGTGGGCAGGTGTTTCGCAAACATCACTTCACCTGCTTGATAGAATACAAATCCGAGCGTTAAGATTGATAGAAAATAGAACTGCTGCTGGAACAATTGCCCCTCTCGATCAACGACGCAATGTTTCATGTCTTTCCTTATTTTATCGTTTTTTTTTACAAAAAATGTTCACTCGAAGTAACCAGTTGCCTTCTTCCCCTTAAAAGTTTCACCCGTAATACTCGTCTTGCAAGGAATGCTCATCAGTTCACCCTTGATCCCAATTTCGGACGTACCGTGAAATATAGGGATTCTGTTTTTAGCCGAACAACACGAATTTGGAATAGTTTACCCGGCGAGATTTTCCTTGCCATTTTGATCTGCTAACATTCAAAACCAATGTTAAACGGCACCTCCTGTCTCTCCCCTATTTTCCTAATGCCCGCGAAGTGTGTTCTACATTAAAACGGAAACAAATAATCCCTTGTGCGCGCGTTAATTATAAAAAAGCAGGTATCAGTGATAAAAAAGTTAAGAAACACCTAACCCCTGGTGTTATAACCCAGATTACAGGTGCATTAAACGCAAACGCACCGAATGCCAGCTTAGAGATGACTGCAAGGAATTCCTTCAGTTAGTTCTAGTGTTTCTGGGAGTGCTAGATGGCAAGGTAGTTGGATTTCGAACACTAGGCGCCACTCATCATGCTAAATAGCCAAAGCTATTTATATATTAATTTTTTTTCTGTTTCGAAACCAGTTTATAATGAGTGATGTCTGCATTTTCATTGTGAAAATTTACTGCAAAGCTTGGTGTAATGCCCTAAGGGCTAATCTGGCTCCAACAAGATCTTAGTCTGTTGCGCAGTTGCATTGAGTACCAGAAGATAGACAAGGATATTTCTAATAAAGCTCTTGCGAAATTCTCAAACCATTTATGGTATTTGAGTCCAGAACTGGTAGGTCTGACGTTCTTTGACCCAACTTTAACTGAACTTTATGCAAATCTCTGAATTAGATTATCATTTTGTTTAATGTATTTATATCATTTACTATGTTTCAATAAGTAAACCATGATATTAAAGTATTTTTGTACAAGAAAACTATTATATGTTTCGTTCTTTAAAATAAATCAAAAATCTTTAAAAAACCACAATATCTATCAATTTCGCCACAATTTTCTGCTTTTAATATAAATATCCTTATAAAATTTATTCTGAGTGTTGACAAAAGTACTATCTTTAATTTAAAACATAAATTGTTAGAATAGGGTCAGCTGTTTGGGAGCTAGATCTAATTTTCTTCGTAAAACAGGGTAAAAACAAAGATTTGGGAAACTTAGAGTGAGTGTCGGCAGCATTTAGCGTTATGCTATCAACCTCAAACTTTGGCTATCTAAAAATCTGCAAAGACTGATCATTTTATGCGGTCCCCCGTAAATAATCGACACAAAAAATTTCTTCCAGTATTGCGGTCACTCTAGTACCAACATATGTATGCACCTAAGTTGTGCCGTGTATTAATGGAAATATTTATTTTGTAAGACCATATACATTAAAACCAAACAAATGATAAAAAGTAGGTTTTGTTAATTTCAATTTTATCGAAAACTAGAATACATTGATTCATCTAGTTTTCAGTGTTAGATTAAAAGTTATTAGATTGATAGAAAGATAAATACTTTATTGTACAAAAAATGTTTTTTACAATATTCTATTACTGAAGAATAATGACATGGCTTTTCTGCCGTCTGCCTGAAATGAAATTTCATTTTTGTGTTTTAAAAATAAAATAAAAAAGAATAGAATTAAAGTTACTAATAGGTACTATTTCATAATTATTTTCTTTATATAATTGATAAATTTATTAACAATTTTAACAATTTTAATATGATTTGAAACACAAAATAATTACAATTGTGAAGTGATTTGAAAAACAAAAAAAGAAAAATTTGACAAGTTTACAATTTTAAAATTGAAAATTTAAACAAAACATGAAAAATTAAGGTGCTTTGAACTGCAGTAACTGGTAAAACTAAATCTGTTAAGTTACGAAACTGTTTCGATAAGTCAAGGCGTGTCTGCAGTACTTATATAACTTAGACCAGCCTAGTGCTCCGTTATGTATTTCGTAAAGTCGACTAAGAGAAAGAAAACTCTCGTTGAAATATAAACGAAGAATTTCCTGCAATATTGGGCAGATTACAATGAAATGGTATGTATCTTCAATCTTTCTTCTGTTACAAAGATTACAGATTTGTGACAGGTCGGCTCGATGGGGCATAAAGTTAATATTAAACAGTTCAACACGAGCTCTGAAAATGTAGCTTATAACTTCGACGGAATTATTTTTGCAGAAATAGTTGGCTTCCGGGGGCAGCTGGTGATGGGGGTTCTTATATGTGTTCCTGGATGTTATAGAACTTGCTATGGATAGATGCTGTGTGTAAATCTTCTCTTCTACTTTTGCAGTGACCTCTGCAAACATACCCCTCCATTCATCGATGTTTTTTTTCCATTAGCTATAGATGGGCTTCATGGGATTGAGCAATCTCATTACATTTCTTGAATGGGGATGCATTCGTCTGCAGTAGCCTTACCATGATTGATTTATGAACACTTCTTCAACTTCTATTTATAACTCTTATTATATAATCGGAGTTGGCTTTAAGATTAAAAATGTAAAGAGTGGTTATACCAGATTCCACATAAATCGCATAGTTTGGGGTTGAATTCGGCAATGTGAATAATCGCTTGAAGAAATATCTCTGCAAAGTTTCAAATACTTCAAAGAATGTAAGTCCAAGAATCTGGGCACCATAGCACATACATGTATCAGATCGATTTCTTTGTTCGCAAAGAATTTGGGCCACATTAAGCTCACAGCCAATTTGGCCTCATTGGTTTTTTGTTTGGCGTGTTTCGAAAAATGTAAGTTATGTGTAAGTAAAACTCCCAGATCCTTAAATTCTTGCACAACTTCAATTGGCACATTATTGATGAACCACTTTTCTCCGGGTAGCCTTCTCCTTTTGCGCCCTTCAAAAATCATGGCCTTAGTTTTGTTTGTATTAACGAGTAACCCCCACATCTCGCAAAATGCATTCAGCCTGTTTATTTACAACTGGAGGGTGGAAGATGTTGTGTATGAAATAGCCATTGACTCCCTGTACAATTAATATATATATATCATTGACAAACAGTTCGTCCATATACCTACTAAGTGACATCTTTGCACCTATGTTTAAGTTATAAATAACTCAGACGTTTAAGTTGTTTGTTTCAATCACTAAAACCCAGTCTAAGTTAAAGATTTTATTTAAACAAACCATTGCACTTACATTAATTATTAAAATTTATCGTTTGTTAGATCTTCATCCTATTGTTATAAATGATGTTGGTCATATCTTCCAACATAATACTACCGATTTTTACGAAGAGACCTTCTCCTTGGTTTACGATTTGACTGCGAAATCAATATCTCCAGACATGTGGCACATGTTGGAGCTTATCTATCAAGTTTTCAAGAAAGACGGTATCGATTACTTCATCGATATTATGCCTGCGCTGCACAACTATGTGACTGCCGATACGCCAGCATTTCTGTGTAATCCGAACCGATTGTTGGCAATCTTTGACATGTGCAAAATGATATTAACAAGCCTTCCTGGTGAAGATCAAGAATGTCACGCTGCCAAGCTGCTCGAGGTTATTATTCTGCAGTGCAAGGGACGAATCGATTCAGTTATTCCCATGTTTGTTGAGTTGGCCTTGTCCAGGTTGACACGTGAGGTGCAATGACCAGAGTTAAGAACAATGTACTTGCAGGTTGTCATAGCAGCTCTCTACTATAACCCTTAATTGCTGTTGTCGATTTTGGACAAAATGTCGCAACAAAAAAAAAACGAACCGATTAGCTCGCATTTCATGAAACAATGGCTGCATGATGCCGACTGTTTTCTGGGCTTTCTTGATTGTAAACTTTGTGTTCTTGGTCTGTTAATATCTCTGGGTGAAGCTAAGCCACAGGTTTTAAGTGAAGTATCAGGAAAGATAATTCCTGCTTTCATCTTACTCTTTGACGGTCTGAAACGTGCTTACCAAGCTCGTGCTGTGGATGAAGAGGAAGAAGAAAGTGAAGATGAAGATGATGGTGGCTGTGAAGAAGTATTGTCTAGCGACAAAGATGAAATCGATGCTTTTGCATCGAACTACTTGGAAAAAATTTCTGAATTTTCGAAAAAGAAAGTTATCGAGGCGGGCTTCAAAATGAAAACTGTTTCTCAATGCTATATATATTAATTGTACAGGGAGTCAATGGCTATTTCATACACAACAGAAGGGTTGTCAGCCAATAATACAAGGTCATCAGCATACAGCCGGACTTTCACCTGAATATCGGCAAAAGGTATTCCACCTGGTAAAACATCATAAATACCGTCAATAAATAGGGCAAAAAGGATTGGACTTAATTTTTTTTTTATAGTTAACGCGCGCACAAGGGACTATTTGTTTCCCTTTTAATGTAGAACACACTACGCAGGCAAAAGGAAGATAGGGAGGTGGAGATAGGAGGTGTCGATTACATTGGTTTTGAATGTTAGCAGATCAAAATGGCAAGGGAAAATCTCGCCAGGTAAACTATTCAAAATTCGTGTTGTTCCAAATTCGTGTTGTTGTATTCTTTCAAGCAGGTGAAGCGATGTATGTGAAGCACCTGCCCAGAGGTGGGAGTTATACTCGAGTTTAGGGCATATAAACGCTTTATAAATTGTAGCCAGATCAGATGGGGAAATTTACTTCTTACACCGATACAGAAAACCTAAGCACTAAGCAGCATTCTTAGCGATCTCAAATATATGGTCGTTCCAACGGAGGTCGTCGTTTACACACGTACCGAGTACTGAGAGCTTTTCGGTTTCTTCGATGTAAGTGCCATTCATGGACAATGGCATTAGGGGTATGTTTAGCTTTAACGACAGAAGACAGCATTGAGTTTTCGAAGCATAAAAATCCACACGATTCCTATTACCCTATTTGACAATGCTGTATAAATCGGAGTTAAATGAGCTTGACATACGGTACCGTTGCAATTGTACGCCCGAAGGCGAAGGACGTTAATTATCGAACGAATATGAAAAGCTGAGGGTAGAGTCGTCAGCAAAACAGTTAAGTGGATTAGACGTAACAGACAGAAGATCATTGAACTTGTATTGAACGGTCCAGAAGATAGCTTCTAATCCAACGAACAAGAGTATTATCGATCCCAAAAGCACGCATTTTCGATAAGTGAGCTTCAAGCCAAACTCTATCAAATGCCTTGGAGATACCATGAGCAATAATCTTACTTTCACCAAAGCGATGTAAGGATTTGTTAAACTGTTCGGTGAGATATGCCATCAGATCACCAGTGGAACGGTTACTGCTTCAGCCATACTGACGGTCATCGAGAAGCTTTAGATCTTCGAGATATTCCTTAAGCTGACGGTTAATCTGCGTTTCCATGACCTTAGAAGAAGGGATGTCAGTGCTATGGGTCGGTAGGAGGAGGGGGAAGATGGGTCACCTTTCTTAGGGACAGGTTGGACAAATGCTGTTTTCCATCCTCTAGGAAAGATTTCAGAAGAGTAGGAGTGATGAAAAAGCTTACGCAGTGGCTTTGCCAGTGTAAAAGCACACCTTTTCAGAAGAATCGGAGGTATACCATCCGGGCCAGCGTATTTGTGAGATCTTTGATAATTATTGCTACTGTACGAGTGCGGAAAACAATCTGTCCCATGGAAAAAAAACATGGATCAGTTGGGTAAGGTGATGTAACCTTGCAAAGAGCTCGACTTACCTTCCTTCGGGTGTTGAAGTAACCAAAAAAAAATTAGAAGTAACAAATAATTAGAGCTAATTAATTATAGTATATATTATCCAAATTAAAGGAAAAAAATAATTCTGTTATTTTTTTTATTTTTTTCCTTAAATAAGTTTTTGTAAAAGCTTTTAATAGACATTACATAATCCAAAAAAATTCAAGATAGAATAGATTATTGGCTTTCAAAAGTGGCATAGCACATTATTGTATTTGTTGCAGTTATTTTTTTTTATTTTTATAATACAAGTGCTTTTTTGTTAAATTGCCTCTCCCGTCTAAAGGGGTGATATAGACCCCTCTTCAATAGTAACAAATGCTTGCATTTAACACCCTCTACAGAATCCTGTTATCAAATCGTGGCGCCACAGGTATCTTACTGTTGCCTAGTTGGGCCGTGAAGCTTTGCACTCTTCTGAAAATAAACGTTCTTTTAAGAAGAACCCAATGCTGTGAGAAGCACCAGAAATTCTATACCTCAGTCGTTCAGATACTGTGAAGGTAACAACACACCTGACGACTTTCGCAGTGGAAAAGTATTTTTTCAAGTGATTATTTTTAATAATTAAAGTAATTACAGTGAAAAGTTAGTTTGTTTTTTGCCAGAAGGCAAATAATTTCAAATAATCTGTTTTGTTTTGCTTTTAATAAAGCAAACATTAAATTGGATTTAATTTTCCGAAAAAAAAAGCTTTTTTAAAAGCTACCGTCCTCGAACTTTGGACAAGCCAGTCCAAAGTTATATTTACAAAAAAAAACTAATATTACCATATAAGCGATTAGCTCAGTGGTAGAGTGGCCGGACGCGGCGAAGAAGTACCCAGTGCCATCGGATGATGGGCTACCAAAATCGGCTGATGTCCCAATGACGTCAGCGAAGAGAAGAAAAAAACAAGTTAAGCCTAATCTTGTGAAAAGGCAAACGAGGGCAACTCTGGCCATAGTACAAGCCGTAGAGGAGTTGGCATTATTTTCGCCTAGTACGATCTTAACGTCGTATTTAGGGCATTGCTCATAGGTTTTGTCGAGGAGCTCATAAAAGTCATCCTTGGTGGCGTCATCTTTGTCCTCTGTGGGGGCATGAGCGCATATTAGAGTTCTAACATTCCACGTGCAGATCCGAAGGTCGTTGTCCTTGATTCGTTTTACCGGGTCGTCAACAGTAAATCCGTCCTTTTCCGAGGCTATTGGTCGCTTCGCACCTTTTTCTTTTTTCCGTGGCAGGGTTGTTAACCCCACGCACAACCCCCCACCTGGAGGGCCAGGTCCTTTGTTGGATTCCTTGGACAAAAGGAACCGGAGAATCCGGAGTCAGTAACCCACTTCGGGGATATGAGCGCTGCTGTTGGCCCATTAAGGGTTCATCCGCCACCATCTCTATTTCAATGCCCTGACTTGCATTGAATTGTCCTAATGACCTAATGTCATCTCATTGACATTTTCGTATAAGTATTAGTGCTGAATTGTCATCTCATTTACCTTTTGGGATTAGTTTGAGTAAAACACAATGAATTATTAGAAATGTGACAGCAAAAATTGAAAGTTTTGGGGGATGGAACGTACGAAAGATAATATTTTTCTTCATAATATTTTTACCTAGAAGTAAGGGCGGCATTGTTGCAGTAGATAAGATGTTTGCTCAGTCGTTCAGATACTGTGAAGGTAACAACACACCTGACGACTTTCGCAGTGGAAAAGTATTTTTTCAAGTGATTATTTTTAATAATTAAAGTAATTACAGTGAAAAGTTAGTTTGTTTTTTGCCAGAAGGCAAATAATTTCAAATAATCTGTTTTGTTTTGCTTTTAATAAAGCAAACATTAAATTGGATTTAATTTTCCGAAAAAAAAAGCTTTTTTAAAAGCTACCGTCCTCGAACTTTGGACAAGCCAGTCCAAAGTTATATTTACAAAAAAAAAGTAATATTACCATATAAGCGATTAGCTCAGTGGTAGAGTGGCCGGACGCGGCGAAGAAGTACCCAGTGCCATCGGATGATGGGCTACCAAAATCGGCTGATGTCCCAATGACGTCAGCGAAGAGAAGAAAAAAACAAGTTAAGCCTAATCTTGTGAAAAGGCAAACGAGGGCAACTCTGGCCATAGTACAAGCCGTAGAGGAGTTGGGAAAAAAGCGGCCAGCCAAGTCCAATACCGCCGAGAAGATATGTCAGCAGCTGGAAGTTGCTGGCGTGACGTCGGACATATCTGTGTCGTATGTGTCCGACGAAGGAGAGGGGCACTACACACAAGCACCCCTGACGACACAACAGTTGCCGAAGACAACAACAACACTCATACAAAAAAAACCTTCCTCATCAGAGTCAGATGATGAGGAAGAAGACATTAGTGAGTTCGAGCGCAAGATCCTGGCGGTCAGAACTAAGCAAGAAAACAGAAGGAGGGAGGAAAGGCTCACCAAAGAGCAAAATGAGGCAGCCAAGCTTAAGGCCCTCCAGACGGCTGAGCAGCAACAGCAGCAACTACAACAACAGCAGCAGCAAAAACAACAGCCTGCTAAACAACAACAACAGCAACAACAGCAAATAAAGATGGATCAACCATCGACCTCTAAAAAGGCACAACAGCAGCAGCAGAACCAACAGCAGCAGCAACAAAACCAACAGCAGCAGAGACAACAGCAGCACTGCTGCTCAGTGGATCAGCATAAAAAGGTTGAGGAAATTCTCGAGAAAACGGCCACTGAACATTACAGTTTCACGCCGAAAGAGGAAAAAATTCAGACGATCCTCTTAAAGGGCCTTGACAGCTCCACTGACACGGTGGCGCTTTTAAACGAACTCCGTCGTGTAGCGACGAACGATCTCGAGTTCGTGGGGGTTAAGCCTTTCACGACTGTCAGAGCCAGATGGGAGCAACGGAAATTACCGTTCTTCCTGGTTCAGCTGTTGCCCAAAAGCAAACTGGATAGTCTACGGAAAATTACCAACGTAGACTACCAGGTTGTAACCTAGGACAAACTAAAGAGACGCGGCGACATGCTTCAATGCATGCGCTGCCAAAGGTTCGGGCATGCCGCGGCGAACTGCAGTATGCAGTCTCGCTGCGTGAAATGCAGTGAGAACCACAATTTAGGTGAGTGTAAACTCGGACAGGAAAGGGTCGAGGATAAGACTTTACTTAAATGTGTGCTTTGCGGGGGCGAGGGGCACCCTGCTAGTTATCGGGGCTGTCCTAAGTTTCAGCAGATAAAGCAAACAAAAGCTCCGAAGGTGGTGGAGAGGCGACCTATTTTTGCTCCTGCACCGACAGCCGTGGTGCTCCAAATCTCTTACGCCCAAATGGCGGCAGGGAGGGCAACAACAACGGTACAGCCACAACCAAAGGTTGCCAAAGAGGCCCCCGTGCCTACGGCACCTGCGGGACAGGCCGATATAATGACTGTGTTGCTGGCCATGCAGGCCCAGTTAACCAGCCTACAACAACAGCTCGGAAAGCAGGAGGAACGACTAGACCGTGTCTACGCTTACCTTCCCAGCTTAGGGCAATTTAAACCATAATGGGAGCGCTGTACGAGAACCCCTTTAAAATCCTGGCTGTGAATGTGAATTCGGTGGTTGGGTGCTGTATGAATAGGGTAGACACTGAAAGGCATCAAACTGGTGATGCACAGTCGCTGCAACTATATCGTACACATCAATTGTGCTTATTTTACCTCCCCGCGGTAACCACCGGGTACTGGTCTGTCCATCCGGACATTCCTGCTAAACTTATAAGCGCGAGTGTTGAACACAGAAAAAATAGCAACAATAATGCATAATAATAATAATAATAATAATAGCAATAATAAATAATAATAGCAAATATAATGCTCTGCTTTAATGACTGTTCTGATCGATTCGCAGAAGTCTTGCACGAGCCCCTCAGAAAGAGGACGTACGGCGGATGAGCCCAACCAATTGGACCAACGGTGGCGTCAACAGTCAACGAAGCAGACGCCCTAATGAGCTACTTCGACGTATTTGGAGATAAGGTCATTAGGACAATTCAATGCAAGTCAGGGCATTGAAATAGAGATGGTGGCGGATGAACCCTTAATGGGCCAACAGCAGCGCTCATATCCCCGAAGTGGGTTACTGACTCCGGATTCTCCGGTTCCTTTTGTCCAAGGAATCCAACAAAGGACCTGGCCCTCCAGGTGGGGGGTTGTGCGTGGGGTTAACAACCCTGCCACGGAAAAAAGAAAAAGGTGCGAAGCGACCAATAGCCTCGGAAAAGGACGGATTTACTGTTGACGACCCGGTAAAACGAATCAAGGACAACGACCTTCGGATCTGCACGTGGAATGTTAGAACTCTAATATGCGCTCATGCCCCCACAGAGGACAAAGATGACGCCACCAAGGATGACTTTTATGAGCTCCTCGACAAAACCTATGAGCAATGCCCTAAATACGACGTTAAGATCGTACTAGGCGATTTTAATGCCAAAATAGGTAAAGAGGAAATCTTTGGTAGGACTGTCGGAAAACATAGCCTACACGACACAACGTCTGAAAACGGACTTAGGCTAATTGACTTCGCAGCGGCACATAACGTCACCATTGCAAGCACACGGTTTCCTCATCTCGATATACACAAAGGGACTTGGCGACACCCAGATCAAAGAACCGTCAATCAGATTGATCACGTTGCGATCGATGCAAGACACGCCTCCAGTATCTTGGATGTTCGCACCTTCCGAGCAGTTAACATCGACTCGGATCACTACCTTGTTGCAGCAAAGGTAAGAATGCGAATAACCCGAACTCCACAACAACGGAGTAATACTGTGAGGAAGTATGACGTCGGAAAGCTGCAATCGCAAGAAACCGCCAGAACCTATGCCGATCGAATATCCCGTAACCTCTCAAGAAATCCAATACCGCCAGCATCAAGTGCCGAAGATCAGTGGCAACACTGCCAACAAGCCATCAGAGATGCCGCAACTGATGTGCTAGGTTTCACCAGACCACCACCACGAAACCTCTGGTTTGATGACGAATGCAGGCAGGCCCATGCAGCCAAACAAGAGGCATATAAAGCGACGCTGCAAAGAAAGACGAGAGCTGCTCGCGAGCTTTACGAGCAGAAAAGACGGGAAGAACACCGGCTTCTCCAAAAGAAAAAGAGAGAGCATGAGAAGCGCGCGATCGAAGATATTGAGAGATGCTACTCCAGGAACAACGTGCGGAAGTTTTACCAACAGGTAAAAAGAACATTGCAAGGAAAAAAATCCCGCACAGAAGCCTGTAGAGAAAGGAATGGAAACTTCGTAGTAGAGTCACAGTCGGTGCTGAGTACATGGAAGGACCATTTCTGCAGACTGTTAAACGGCGATGAAGGCCAAAATCCCGCTGTCAGGCAGAATGAACCATTCAACATGGATAATGACAGACAAAACTTCCGTCCACCTGACCAAAATGAAGTAAGGATAGCAATATCTAAACTCAAAAACAACAAAGCTGCTGGACCCGACGGACTACCCGCCGAACTTTTTAAAGCGGCCGGAGATGACCTGGTGGAGTGCATACACCAACTCATCTCTAAAGTTTGGTCAGAAGAAAGTATGCCTGATGAATGGAACCTCAGCATTGTTTGCCCGATTCACAAGAAAGGAGACCCCCTAAACTGCGCCAGCTATAGAGGAATAAGTCTCCTGAATATCGCCTACAAGATCCTCTCTGCCGTACTATGTGAACGCCTGAAACCTTTCGTCAGCAACCTGATTGGCCCCTATCAGTGTGGTTTCAGACCAGGAAAGTCCACAATCGATTAAATGTTCACTCTACGGCAGATCCTGGAAACCACCCAAGAATTACAAATCGATACCCACCACCTCTTTATCGATTTTAAGGCCGCGTACGAAAGCATTTATAGAGACGAGCTATACAGAGCCATGTCAGGTTTTGGCATTCCTACAAAACTCGTCCGACTGTGCAGGATGACGATGGAGAACTCTCGCTGCTCCGTCAAGGTTGGTTCTGACCTCACAGAAGCTTTTGACGTCAAAAAAGGATTCCGACGAGGTGATGCGCTATCGTGCGATTTCTTCAACTTAATACTTGAAAAAATTATAAGAAACTCGCAAGTCAATTGTAGTGGGACAATTTTTTTCAAGTCTGTGCAATTGCTAGCATACGCTGACGACATAGACATCATTGGCAGAACTCGGCGAGCTGTCACTGGAACGTTTGCTAGCATTGAAGCTGAAGCGGCTAAGATGGGACTAGCAGTCAATGAGGCCAAAACGAAGTACCTGCTGTCCACAAAAAGGGACACACAACACCGGCGGATTGGACAAAACATCACAATAGATAGGTACAACTTTGAGGTAGTTAGGGACTTTGTGTACCTCGGATCCGCTATAACATCTGACAACAACATCTCGTCAGAAATAAAGCGAAGAATTACTCTTGCCAATCGCTGTTTCTATGGGCTAGGAAGGCAAATGAGTAGCAAAGCCCTCTCTCGAAAGACAAAGGAGACTCTGTATAAGACCCTAATCATCCCAGTCCTGCTCTATGGCGCCGAGGCATGGACTCTATCTAAAGCGGATGAAGATATCCTTAGTCGTTTCGAGCGTAAGATTCTTCGGAAGATTTTTTGGCCCTATCTGCGTTAACGGGCTTTGGAGGAGAAGGTTCAACCAAGAACTATACGAGCTGTACAGCATCATTGACCTGGTCAAAAAAATACGCATATCACGTTTAAGATGGCTAGGTCATGTAGAGCGAATGGACAACAATGCTCCGGCTCGCAGGATCATCGATTTCATCCCAGAGGGTAGACGCAGTCAAGGAAGACCTCGCCTTAGGTGGCGCGCTCAAGTGGAGGACGACCTGAACCAACTTGGAGTGCAAAACTGGAGGCAGCTAGCCAAAGACCGAGTTGGCTGGAGAGGCATGTTGGTTGAGGCCCAGGTTCGTCCCTAACTGTAGCGCCACCTAAGTAAGTAAGTAGTGAACGTAAATTCACTAATCAGGACCGAACGTAGAGCAAATTTATTTCAATTGTTGCATGATCACAGTCCAGATGTCTTTTTGGCTAGCGAAACCAAGCTAAACCAGAAACACAAACTGACTCATAATAATTACAATATCGTAAGAAGGGACCGGCCCAACTCCACTCGTAGGGGCGGGGTCGCTATCTTTTTACGAAAAGGTATTGATCATAAGGTCATATATAATAGTGAAGTGCGAAGATTCGAGTTGCTAGAAGCTTGCATCATATGCATTCTTCTCCAACATGGGAAGCGAATGTATGTGATCGCAGTGTACGCACAAGAAGCACCTCAACCTGCAAACTTTATTGCAGAGCTCGAAAAACTTTTCGAGTGCCTTAGCCTGCACTCGGATGAAAATTACTTTATTATCGCTGGGGATTTCAATGCCAAACATAAAGATTGGGGAAATCAAATCCAAAATCCAAGGGGATACCTTCTTTTTGATTGGATGGGTCGACACCATATTGAGTTACAGATAGACCATCGTTCCCAAGAAGCGGTGCTTTTCTAGATCTACTACTGTTAGACTCAAGACTGATAGTAACTGACTCTGTAGGCCAACAGACAAGAAACTGTTTACAGACGGTGGAATACGACAGTGACAACTGCGGACTTTCCGCCGTCATACAGCTACCAAATGAACTTGTGGTGTTGGATGAATTTGTGCCTGCGTGCTCTTACAATTTTAGTAAGGCACGCTGTCCACGTTTCTCCAACATCCTGACAAGAGAACTCCTCTCTAACGACATGGTGCCTCCAAACGACAGGAATTTATCGAACGTAGAGATCGACGGATACCTGCTTCAGATGGATGGTGTCATAAA
Source organism: Platycheirus rosarum (assembly GCA_963971375.1). NCBI lineage: Eukaryota > Metazoa > Arthropoda > Insecta > Diptera > Syrphidae > Platycheirus > Platycheirus rosarum. The sequence continues at coordinate 62,294,109 of OZ020510.1, read as the reverse complement.
ACAAACGATGGACAGAACAATCCCACGATACAAAGAACATAACGCAACTGAAATGTACAAGAACGCGACAATAGACGCACTACATAGACAAAAAAGTTGCCTCCTGACAAGATTAAAACTCTTGTACAGGCGGTTTACTGACAGAAACGATCTGGAGATTAGGACACTGAAGTCTTCAATCAAAAATGTCAACTCGCTCATCAAACAAAACTATCGATTGTCTATTAACTCGTACTGGGATAACAGAATTCGAGCCGTTAATTCTAGCGACCCGAGTATGTTTCCCGAGATTAATAAAATCTTTAGAAAGAATACTCAAAATGATCTTCCGTGTCTTAAGCTCCAAAGAACGACAGACAACGAAAACATACCCCTGACCGCAGGAGTAGTCCTGGGGAACGCCGTCTTGCACGACGAATTCTTTGTGATCGAAGATCCATTGGAGAAGGTTGAGACAGTGGGTTCTGCTTTTCAGCAAGTGTATAAGGTGAATGAGTCCATTCATCCAAATCACGACCTGGAGAACAGAGCTCTGCTGAATCACTTCTACCTTCGAAATAGCATCACGCAATGGCGATCTGAGAATTTTGGTTTTACCGGATTCAATGAAGACAATCTGGCAAATGCCACCGTCGCCGAGCGAAATGGGCCAAGTTTCCTGCTCATCTCGAAGGTCGAACTACAAATGATCTTCGCATCATTAAAGAAAAAGAAAAAAGTCAGCAGGAGGATGGTATAACCAATGTTGTACTACGACATCTTCCCGAGGATGCAATTAACATATACACAACACTGTTTAACAACGCGCTGAATAATGCATATTATCCAGTGAGTTGGAAGACAGCTGTAGTACATCCTCTCCCCAAAAAGGGAAAGGACAATTCCAATGCGGCAAATCTCCGGTCGACAAGTCATCTTCCGAGTATCAGCAAGGTATTCGAAAAAGTTATCAATAGAGCTCTGTCCAAGTGGGCCGAGGACAAAAATATAATTCCAGACACCCAGTTCGGCTTTAAGGCGGGACATGACACAATTCATGCCGCGTCAAAGCTAGTATCTGCTGTCCAATGGAACAGTGCTAAGAATCAATGCACGGATGCCTGTCTGGTTGATTTGGAGAAGGCTTTCGACACCGTATGGTTAGAGGGTCTGTATCTGAAGCTAACCAGATGGGACATTAGAAAACCACTGCTATATATGCTTTATGACATGCTTAATGGTATAAAGTTTGTTGTCAAGAGTGGCAATGTAACATCTACCACAACGTTTGATATTAAAAACGGTCTGCAACAGGGAGCGGTGAACTCGCCGATTCCCTTTAGTATTCACACTAGCGATCTCATTGGGAGTCTACCTCATGCAATTGCGTATGCCGATGATTTAGTTGCGTACAGAACAGGTCCAAAAATTTAAGTCATCAGAATTCTCTTGCAACGTGATTTCGATAAAATTCAAAAGTACTGTAATGATTGGAAGCTGAAAATTAACTTCCAGAAATGTGAAACTATTTCATATATAGAAAGAAAAGGAGAACACCCAAGATTGATCCTTAAGTTCTATCACTGCATCCAAAAAGGTGTTCTAGTTTCGAGAATATTATGGTTAACATTGCGAAATGCTTTTGAGAAGTCAAGTAGGAAATGCAGTGTAAAATAACTTTTGTGAAAGTCCTGTCTTATATCTTCTTGAATATTGGCCATTGCTTAAAAAGAACTATGGTCTCTCATAGATCCAGATTGAAAAGGGGCAAAGTAATGCGTTAATTGAAAGATGTATTTAATTCGATTTGCTATTACTTTTTCAAAAACTTTCGACATACAAAGTAGAATGCTATTGGCCTAAAATTATTAATTGCGATATTATTATTTATATTAATATTATCTATTATAAAAAATCGTATTATGATTCTATTCTCGTCCAGTGTTTTTAATATGTGACTGTAATACAGCCAACGACATCCCTCTCTGTAACAACTTTTCAAGAAGCTGTCATTAATGTGAACTTTACACATATTTTTTGTATTTGTATTTGTATTTTATTAATTAATAAACATAAGTATATAAAAACATTTAGTTCTGTTCTGTCCTGTATCAATGTCGTCTTGTGTGTTGTCTTGTAATTGTCTGAGCCGATGGCTTCAGTAGCCAGTGCTCATAAGTGTCTCTGCTTCGTAGATTTATCTACGGAGCAGATCAATATGTAATGTAATGTAATGTAACATTTAGTTTTTTAAGGAATACATAGTTCTAAAGTACAATTGTTTTAATAGATAGGTAGATTTTACTTGATAATAGATAGAAAATTAAAAAAGATTTTTGTGCATTTCATGCTGAATTTGTATACTCTGATTACATAAATTAAGTTCCCTATATAAGATCATAAATATTATTTGCATTAATATTTCTTTGCACCCTTGTCAAGATATGAATCACGGAAAGACGAACAATTCATAAAATCTACGTTTAATATGGAAGTTAGATCAATCCAAGACACAAGTAGTTCCTTTTCCTTGGAATGCTCGGAGAGCTAGTGTTGGAACATTTTATTTGAGAGAGAGATTCAGGAGCATGATGTTCAGAGGGTAGATTTATGTGTGGGTACAAGCACCCACAAATCACCCCTGTCTATCAACTCCTACTCTCACCTCTACGTGGTGAACACCGGGTGCTTAGTACCTCAATTGGAGATTGGGTTCCAACCCAACGAGAGAGGGGGGGAGGAGTGTTACCACTAAGGCAATAGTTCTTGCATCCAGGTGCAAGCGGAAGTATTCTCTTGATGGAATCAACGGTGTCGTCTATAGTTCCAGTCAGTTTGAACTACTTAGTGAACACCTTATCATCGACTCCAAAGCCGCGTACGGCAGTATTTATAGAGACGAGTTATCTAAAGCAATGTGCAGTTTTAACATCCCTTCTAAACTTGTCCGCCTGTGTAAAATGACGATAGAAAATATACGCTGTTCCGTCAAGGTCAGTAAAGACCTCACCGACATCTTTGAAGTCAAAAAATAAATTTAGACAAGGCGATGCGATGTCATGCGACTTTTTCAACATCATACTGGAAAGAATATTGCAGAACTCTCACGCCAACACCATATGCACGATCTTTCAATTCCGTCCAATTTTTCGCATACGCCGACGATATCGACATAATCGGAACGGAAGCGGCGAAGAAGGGTTTAGTAGTCAATGAGGGCAAAACAAAGTATATGCTGTCATTAAGAAGGGACGAAACTGGAGGCAGCTAGATAGGAACGGAGCAGGCTGGAGAAGCTTATTGGTTGAGGCCCAGGTCTAACCCGGACTGTAGCGCCACCTAATGTAAGGTAAGGATTTCGAAGCATGGTTTTTAGTGTTATGTTTTGGGTTAAGTGTTATGTGCAATGTTAGGCGGGAAAAAAAGAGGGAGAACATGAAATAATTGAGCCATTTGTTTCGCTTAGCTGAGGGGCATAATTTTTTGTAAGAATTTGTTCACGATCCAACATTTTCATTGTTTACATTTTTTTATATGGAATACGAGCACTGGTACTTACATACTTACTTATACATATGTACGTACGTCATTGAACACACTTTCATTCGAATTCTTTAGGATTTTCAATTTTGTTTTTTATATTATGAAGCTTTCCTTTTTAAAAAAATATACTTTGTTGAAATTTAAACACAAACTTACTTCTTGTTGTATACACATATATTTATAAATGTCCTTGATGAAATAGATTTTTGTTTTTAATTTTGCTTTTCATTTAGTTAGGTTTTTTAACAAACTATGCGTAGAAATTCATTTAAAAAAATTGTTTATAAAGCAATTGTAGAGTTAAAGTAACAAAGATATTTTGCGAAAATATAAGGATGAAAAAGGTGGAGATTATTATTTGCGTTAATTTGTAAGTCTAGTTGCATTCTATTGTAATTTACTCTTAGTTTTCTACTATATTTTTTTTAATTAACCTACATGTCTATGTGTATATATTTTAATAATATAATAATATAATATAAATATATATATTACTAGCGGGCCTGGCCGATGTCGTCCTGCATATTCGACTTTTCCGGAGGGTTTTCCCAAAATTTTCTTTCGTAATTATGCGTATTATAATGCATAGGTACTTGTATAATTAATATGTTTACAAATTTTACAAAAATTAGATGTTCAAAAAAGTCACACACTTATAAAAAGTGCCAAAACCACAATAATTAACGGTTTTTTAGTAAAAATAGAGTACGTCATCTTAATTACTTACTTAGGGGGCGCTACAGTTCGGGACGAATCTGGCCCACGACCAACGGCCAGCTCGGTCTTTGGCTAGCTGCCTCCAGTTTTGCACTCCAAGTTAGTTGAGGTCGTCCTCCACTTTAAAGCGCCACCTAAAGCGAGGTCTCCCTTGACTGCGTCTACCCTCTGGGATGGAATCGAAGATTCTCCGAGCCGGAGCATTGTTGTCCATTCGCTCTACATGACCTAGTTTTTTAGAGTTTATTAATATACAACAGTTTATTATTATATAAGATAGTTGTATAAAATGTCAATTTTCCCTCAAATTGCCCAAATTTAAAGGCAATTGCTCAACCCGTTTAGGCTGCAGCTCGTTACATTGAGACGGACATTTTTTGTCATTGATTTTTTAAGCTTCTGTTTGAATTTTCTTTTTTTTTTTATAATCAGGAATCCTAAACTTTATAGTACCTATAATCGCAAGTAAATATTTTATTTTACTAATTTTGAAAATACCTATGTGTTCAATAATAAGAACAAAAAATGTCAAATTGAATAATAGTTTCTTCACTGATTAACAAAATTTTTTCGCAATTGAATGAATGTACATAAGCACATATGTATGTAATTGTGTGATAGACACAAAGGAGACAATTTAAACCTACAAAATAAAATTAAATCTACAAACTTAACCATACATACCTACATACATACATGCAAGTATCCTTTCTTCCACTTGCCAGACACAATGCACAAAAAAACAACAATCCATTTAAAAAAAATGTAGCGCTTCCAATATTGCAACCCTTTTTGTGTGTATTTCGATTTGCCAATATGTCTGCCAAATACCCAAAAAATAAACAAGCAAAAAACAACATCATTTTCTTTGTGCTACAACAGCACGTACACAACGAAGACGACGACCGTCGACCGATGGACCCGACAACGATCCGTAAAGTTGATTGTATTTTGTACTTGTAACCAAAAACAACCCCGATATCGCTCTGCAACAAAAACGTCTTTCGACACACTTTTTAGCTTCAATCAGAACGAATCAAGAACTGGCTTCCCTCTTTCCCTGTCAATAGCTGTGTTTTATTATCTGCGGATCTGGATCTGGATTATGTCTTAGCACGTATTACAATAACAATTTTAAATCCTGCTTTCTATCTGGATATATTTTAAGATCCAAGAATTAGTACTAATTCTGAAAAACAGATGGCCCTTTTGCAGTATTCTTGTGGCGGCACTTTGTCGACAGTTGCGCCTCTAGCACTGAAAAGGAAAAGAAAACCAAAGAAGTGGAATTTTTGGAACACTTACCAAACACTAAGCTAAAGCGTCTAGAAGTTTCTAACGAATTCTTAGGTGAAATGCAGGTATAGATTGTTCTGCAAGGATATTACAACTTCTCTGCGATTTTGTTCCTCAACGTGAAAGGATCATCAGTGGCGCCACTAAAATAACATAAATTTCAATCTTGTGATTACCATATCATTTAATTCGTGATTTTTATATTAGAAATAAGTTTGCATTAATTCGAGTTTACAAATAAATATAAACACATTTATTTACTGTTGTAACTGACGTTTTTCTATGTGCTGTCAGAGCATAGTTGGTGTCTGTGCTAGACACTACATTGGTGACCCCGACGTGATTTTCGCGAGTGTTGACAAGTATATAACAACCAGAAGCGCGCACAAGAGCACGTTAGTTCACAACATTTATTTGACCTACTAATTACCATAAACATGATTCCACGAACACCAGCCAAAAACGCAGAAGCAGGAGACATGGCTGACGAAAACAACCAAGCGATTGAAAATTTAAACGAAAGCTTGCTGGACACCAATAATCCTACTTTTATGAATGATTCGTTTCACCTTCCGTCTTATGGTGGAGGCACTGCATCTAACGGAAATCCGAACATGGAGACCAACAACTTGATGCCATCCAGCTCCATGTTATTTCCGCCGTACAATCCAATGCAACAGGAGTATGTGTATACTGTGAATTTGCATCTTTCCCAATTTTCGGCATTGTATATACATTGCCTATAGTACTATCATGAGACGAGAAAAAATCTTTTTCCCTAGAGCCGCTTGGAGTGCTAGTGTAGGACATTTTATTTGAGTGAGAGAGAATTAAGAGCATGGTTTTTAGTGTTATGCTTTGTGCTTAGTTTCCTGCGCATGTGCAATGTAACAATGTGAGGCAAGAAAAAACCGAAGGAGAACATGAAATAATTCAGTATCTTGTTTTGTTCATTGTATATATGTGTATAAACTGCTGGAAGTTTTGAAGTTAATATATAATGGTTTCGCTTAGCTGAGGCTTAGTTTTTTGTAAGGATTTATACAAGATTTTTCATTGTTTACGTTTTTTTATATGGAATATGTAATATGAGAACTGGTTCTTACATAAGTATTTATACATGCGTACGTCATTGACCAGACTTTTGATTTGAGTTTTTTAGGATTTTCAAGTTTTGTATGAGCACTACCTACATACATATTTGTCATATTTGTACATATATACATCACTGACCAGACTTTTGATTCGAATTCTTTAGGATTTTCAATTTTTTTACTATTCTATTATGAAGGTTGTCGTCTTCCAATAGTGTACACATTCATTCTTGAAATTTAAACACAAACTTACTTCTTGCTGTATTTATACAAAGATACAAAGGCCCTTGCAATGGATGGATTTTTGTTTTGAATTTTACTTTCCATTCAGATAGGTACCAACATATACATATAGGTACATAGATATGTATGTGTAGGTATCTATCTGAATGAACTATGTGCTGAAATTCAATCAAAAATTGTTTGTAAATTGATTTATATTATTATTGATTGATTATATATTATTGATTTATAGTAACAAAGATCTTTTGTTTGTTTGAGGTTTATATAATAGGAACTAGTTGACCCACCCAGCTTAGCTCGCGGGAAAGAAATTTATAGTTAAACCAAAATATTTCTTTGTACTAATTTTCTATAGAATTGCTAAAAATACCACGGGTTTTTTACATTTATAACACCTAATTGTTTAATTTTTACTTGCAATTATTATAGGTAGGTACTAAGTACAAGTTATGCATTCATACAGAAAAAAAAATTTGAGATAACAATCAAATACCTATAACATTACGATGATAGAGACACATATTTGGCAAAATTCTGTCCGTCTACTAAACGGTTTGGCCAGTTGTCTTTAAATTTGGAATATAAGTTTATTTTGACATTCGACATAGGATTTTTTTAATTTCTTTTTTAGCTGATACTTGCGATATAACCGTCAAGTAAAAGCTTATTTTTGTCAAAAACAGCTCCAAGAATTTTGTATGTAAAAAATCAATGTGCATTCAATTATGGTTAAAAAAAATATGACGGTGGGCTAAAACTGGCACCACCCATAGGAGTTTTTTTTTGGCATCGACTTTTCTGAGAACTGGTTAGGTAACCGATTACAACCAAAATTGATATTAAGGAAAATGTAAGTAGCCTAAGACTATAAGGCAAGTTATGCATTTGTAAAAAAAAATCTAACAATCAAACATGACATTACGATGATAGAGAAGTCAAAAAAGTGGGTACGGAAATTCCGTCCGTCTGTCTGTTTGTCTGTCTGTCTGTTCGTATCGATATCTACAGCCTAAACAGTTAGGCCGATTTGATTCAAACTTGGTACATAGTATTTTTAGAGTGCTCTACTCGACAGTTTTTGGAATTGGCATTCTAGCTCCAAAACTAACGGTACCTACCATATAACTTTTAATGAAAAACTTATTTTTCTCGAAAACGGCTCCTACGATTTTGATAAAACTTTTAGAATGCAAAATCTATCTTTTAGTTTAAATGGATTTTTGAGAAAAAGTTTTATAACGGTACCTCCCATATGACTGGTTTTTTTCAAATTAGACTTTCTCGTTAACTAATCGACGGATTTTGATAAAATTTTCAAAATATGTAGTTTTTTATGATTTAAATAATATTGCTTATTAAAATTTTCAAAAACATTTTTTTCTTAATTTTTAATTTTTTTTTTAAACTTATTTTGTTTTTTGAATATTTTGACAAAGATTTTTTAATTTGTTCTCCTAGTATAAACTATAGATTTCTTTAAATTGACATACTCAAAAAATATGAATATATATGTTTTCGAAAGATTTTTCAAAAAACTGGTCGGACGATTTTGAAATGAAAAATTTATAAAATAGAAAACAGCTAAAGAAATAAGATGGCTTACAACATTTTTTCCAAAAAACGTTATGAATAGTTGTTTTTTGATTTCATTAAACAAATAATATTTTCCCCCAAATTTTGTTTTATATTGCTCGGTTGAGCCCTAGCCACTAGTCTAATGAAAGCAAATTTCGTTATTTATATTATTATTTATTTATCGTTATTTATTTTAAAGCATTCTATGATCGTAACAGCATACAGCATACAGAATAAATAATAAGGACGCCTATGATAAACACATAAACACACAAAAACAACTAACAAATAAAAAAAATACTCGATTACCTACTGAATGCAAAAATTTCAATCAAGAAATCAACTCAACTCAACGGTCATATGGCTCTTCCTTTACTTTTAGGCCTACAATTTAAATTTCAATGTCCCCTCTGGGGAATGCCAAAATAATCACACACACCAAGTTTAAAGATAATCGCTTAAGCCATTTAGGCTGCAGCTCGTTATACATACCTACTGACAGACAGACAGTCATTTTTTGTCGATCACTTTTTTAGACTTCTCTATGATCGTTATGTCATGTTTCATTGTTATCTACATTATTTTTTATATTCACAAATTCTAAACTTTACCTTATAGTCCCTATAATCGCAAGTAAAATTTGAAAAAACTGTGTAAAATGTCAAAATAACCTTAAGATCTAAATTTGAAGTCGATTGGCTCATCGGTGTAGGCTATAGTCCAAAATACATCAGACGGACAGAATTTTGCCAGCAACTCAAATATGTTTCTCTATCATCTTAATGTAATGTTTGATTATTATCACAATTTTTTTATGTTCACGAATCCTAAACTTGACTCATAGTCCCTATAATCACAAAGCTACTTGTGCATAAAATTCAACATCAACGATAACGAAGCCAATGAAATGAAAATTCAAAAAATAAAATCATTGTCGATCCTCTTCGTTGTTCACCGTCACCGAGAACAGGATATACACAATACACATACACATGTGCTTATTAAGTTTTCCTTTTTAGTATCTCCCTCACCCTCGCTCACACCATCTACCACACCGACAACCGACCGATCGACCTGAATTTAGCTGAACATTTTATCAAAGATAATATAACAAGTATACCTACGTAAATACACACATTATGTAGGGATGTATGTAGGTACATACCTAAATATCTACCTACCCTCGAACGTTTTATATGAAAAAAATATAAAACTCAAAATAAACTTATCAACCAGCTTATACATATACCCACCCCCCAGACACCATTCATTTACAAAAGTCGTTTTTCTTCTTTTTTGTCAATCCTTTTAACTAGCCATCTCGTCGCCCTGCTTGTGTGAAGCAATCCAGTTGTGCAAAAAAAAACTATACTCGCATCATTGTATATATGTAAACTGCAAACTGCAAAGAGTAAAGTACATGTTCACAGAGTTTCTCTTAGAATTCTCTTTGTTCGACTCGTTCGCCTCTTTCAATTTACCAAGTTAATTTTCCCTAGAGCCGCTTGGAACGCCACCGTCCACCGGTCGTCATGATAGTACTATAGCAGTCTATATACAATGATTTTCGGTTGAAATTGGACTAAAATCTACGAAGAAGTTTTTCTTGGCCGTTTATAATTGCAGACATACAAACCGCAATTATTGGTGCAGACTTCTTGTCCAATTTCAACCTACTTGTGGACCTAAAACACCAGCATCTCATCGATCCACTCACCACACCTTCCACCAAGGGTGAAACGCTTGAAACGAAGACCTACAACATATTAACAATAGTCATACCTCTTCCAAATTCAGTCCAGTACACCAATATTCTCAAGCAATACATCAAAATTACAAAACCCACTAGCAGTCCTAATAGCTGCAACATTGTATATACATTGCCTATAGTACTATCATGAGACGAGAAAAAATCTTTTTCCCTAGAGCCGCTTGGAGTGCTAGTGTAGGACATTTTATTTGAGTGAGAGAGAATTAAGAGCATGGTTTTTAGTGTTATGCTTTGTGCTTAGTTTCCTGCGCATGTGCAATGTAACAATGTGAGGCAAGAAAAAACCGAAGGAGAACATGAAATAATTCAGTATCTTGTTTTGTTCATTGTATATATGTGTATAAACTGCTGGAAGTTTTGAAGTTAATATATAATGGTTTCGCTTAGCTGAGGCTTAGTTTTTTGTAAGGATTTATACAAGATTTTTCATTGTTTACGTTTTTTTATATGGAATATGTAATATGAGAACTGGTTCTTACATAAGTATTTATACATGCGTACGTCATTGACCAGACTTTTGATTTGAGTTTTTTAGGATTTTCAAGTTTTGTATGAGCACTACCTACATACATATTTGTCATATTTGTACATATATACATCACTGACCAGACTTTTGATTCGAATTCTTTAGGATTTTCAATTTTTTTACTATTCTATTATGAAGGTTGTCGTCTTCAAATAGTGTACACATTCATTCTTGAAATTTAAACACAAACTTACTTCTTGCTGTATTTATACAAAGATACAAAGGCCCTTGCAATGGATGGATTTTTGTTTTGAATTTTACTTTCCATTCAGATAGGTACCAACATATACATATAGGTACATAGATATGTATGTGTAGGTATCTATCTGAATGAACTATGTGCTGAAATTCAATCAAAAATTGTTTGTAAATTGATTTATATTATTATTGATTGATTATATATTATTGATTTATAGTAACAAAGATCTTTTGTTTGTTTGAGGTTTATATAATAGGAACTAGTTGACCCACCCAGCTTAGCTCGCGGGAAAGAAATTTATAGTTAAACCAAAATATTTCTTTGTACTAATTTTCTATAGAATTGCTAAAAATACCACGGGTTTTTTACATTTATAACACCTAATTGTTTAATTTTTACTTGCAATTATTATAGGTAGGTACTAAGTACAAGTTATGCATTCATACAGAAAAAAAAATTTGAGATAACAATCAAATACCTATAACATTACGATGATAGAGATACATATTTGGCAAAATTCTGTCCGTCTACTAAACGGTTTGGCCAGTTGTCTTTAAATTTGGAATATAAGTTTATTTTGACATTCGACATAGGATTTTTTTAATTTCTTTTTTAGCTGATACTTGCGATATAACCGTCAAGTAAAAGCTTATTTTTGTCAAAAACAGCTCCAAGAATTTTGTATGTAAAAAATCAATGTGCATTCAATTATGGTTAAAAAAAATATGACGGTGGGCTAAAACTGGCACCACCCATAGGAGTTTTTTTTTGGCATCGACTTTTCTGAGAACTGGTTAGGTAACCGATTACAACCAAAATTGATATTAAGGAAAATGTAAGTAGCCTAAGCAATCTTACACTAAAATATATTTATATAGGTATATTTAAAAATAACGGCAACATTTAAAATAATGTGCTATACCTTTTTTAAAGCAAAAAGTCTGTTCAATCATATTATTTTTTAAATAAAGAATTTCAGAAAAAAATAAATATATAAAAGGCACGACTGGTTTGCACGTACTTGCTCGTGTGTGCTAATTTGTTTATTTAGGGGCAGGTGTAAGCTTTTGTTTTCTCGATTGAAATTTTTTCATTCAGTAGTAATCGAATAGTTTTTTACTTGCGATTTATAGGGACTATAAGGCAAGTTATGCATTCGTAAAAAAAAATCTAACAATCAAACATGACATTACGATGATAGAGAAGTCAAAAAAGTGGGTACGGAAATTCCGTCCGTCTGTCTGTTTGTCTGTCTGTCTGTTCGTATCGATATCTACAGCCTAAACAGTTAGGCCGATTTGATTCAAACTTGGTACATAGTATTTTTAGAGTGCTCTACTCGACAGTTTTTGGAATTGGCATTCTAGCTCCAAAACTAACGGTACCTACCATATAACTTTTAATGAAAAACTTATTTTTCTCGAAAACGGCTCCTACGATTTTGATAAAACTTTTAGAATGCAAAATCTATCTTTTAGTTTAAATGGATTTTTGAGAAAAAGTTTTATAACGGTACCTCCCATATGACTGGTTTTTTTCAAATTAGACTTTCTCGTTAACTAATCGACGGATTTTGATAAAATTTTCAAAATATGTAGTTTTTTATGATTTAAATAATATTGCTTATTAAAATTTTCAAAAACATTTTTTTCTTAATTTTTAATTTTTTTTTTAAACTTATTTTGTTTTTTGAATATTTTGACAAAGATTTTTTAATTTGTTCTCCTAGTATAAACTATAGATTTCTTTAAATTGACATACTCAAAAAATATGAATATATATGTTTTCGAAAGATTTTTCAAAAAACTGGTCGAACGATTTTGAAATGAAAAATTTATAAAATAGAAAACAGCTAAAGAAATAAGATGGCTTACAACATTTTTTCCAAAAAACGTTATGAATAGTTGTTTTTTGATTTCATTAAACAAATAATATTTTCCCCCAAATTTTGTTTTATATTGCTCGGTTGAGCCCTAGCCACTAGTCTAATGAAAGCAAATTTCGTTATTTATATTATTATTTATTTATCGTCAAATTGAATAATAGTTTCTTCACTGATTAACAAAATTTTTTCGCAATTGAATGAATGTACATAAGCACATATGTATGTAATTGTGTGATAGACACAAAGGAGACAATTTAAACCTACAAAATAAAATTAAATCTACAAACTTAACCATACATACCTACATACATACATGCAAGTATCCTTTCTTCCACTTGCCAGACACAATGCACAAAAAAACAACAATCCATTTAAAAAAAATGTAGCGCTTCCAATATTGCAACCCTTTTTGTGTGTATTTCGATTTGCCAATATGTCTGCCAAATACCCAAAAAATAAACAAGCAAAAAACAACATCATTTTCTTTGTGCTACAACAGCACGTACACAACGAAGACGACGACCGTCGACCGATGGACCCGACAACGATCCGTAAAGTTGATTGTATTTTGTACTTGTAACCAAAAACAACCCCGATATCGCTCTGCAACAAAAACGTCTTTCGACACACTTTTTAGCTTCAATCAGAACGAATCAAGAACTGGCTTCCCTCTTTCCCTGTCAATAGCTGTGTTTTATTATCTGCGGATCTGGATCTGGATTATGTCTTAGCACGTATTACAATAACAATTTTAAATCCTGCTTTCTATCTGGATATATTTTAAGATCCAAGAATTAGTACTAATTCTGAAAAACAGATGGCCCTTTTGCAGTATTCTTGTGGCGGCACTTTGTCGACAGTTGCGCCTCTAGCACTGAAAAGGAAAAGAAAACCAAAGAAGTGGAATTTTTGGAACACTTACCAAACACTAAGCTAAAGCGTCTAGAAGTTTCTAACGAATTCTTAGGTGAAATGCAGGTATAGATTGTTCTGCAAGGATATTACAACTTCTCTGCGATTTTGTTCCTCAACGTGAAAGGATCATCAGTGGCGCCACTAAAATAACATAAATTTCAATCTTGTGATTACCATATCATTTAATTCGTGATTTTTATATTAGAAATAAGTTTGCATTAATTCGAGTTTACAAATAAATATAAACACATTTATTTACTGTTGTAACTGACGTTTTTCTATGTGCTGTCAGAGCATAGTTGGTGTCTGTGCTAGACACTACATTGGTGACCCCGACGTGATTTTCGCGAGTGTTGACAAGTATATAACAACCAGAAGCGCGCACAAGAGCACGTTAGTTCACAACATTTATTTGACCTACTAATTACCATAAACATGATTCCACGAACACCAGCCAAAAACGCAGAAGCAGGAGACATGGCTGACGAAAACAACCAAGCGATTGAAAATTTAAACGAAAGCTTGCTGGACACCAATAATCCTACTTTTATGAATGATTCGTTTCACCTTCCGTCTTATGGTGGAGGCACTGCATCTAACGGAAATCCGAACATGGAGACCAACAACTTGATGCCATCCAGCTCCATGTTATTTCCGCCGTACAATCCAATGCAACAGGAGTATGTGTATACTGTGAATTTGCATCTTTCCCAATTTTCGGTTGAAATTGGACTAAAATCTACGAAGAAGTTTTTCTTGGCCGTTTATAATTGCAGACATACAAACCGCAATTATTGGTGCAGACTTCTTGTCCAATTTCAACCTACTTGTGGACCTAAAACACCAGCATCTCATCGATCCACTCACCACACCTTCCACCAAGGGTGAAACGCTTGAAACGAAGACCTACAACATATTAACAATAGACATACCTCTTCCAAATTCAGTCCAGTACACCAATATTCTCAAGCAATACATCAAAATTACAAAACCCACTAGCAGTCCTAATAGCTGCAACATTGTATATACATTGCCTATAGTACTATCATGAGACGAGAAAAAATCTTTTTCCCTAGAGCCGCTTGGAGTGCTAGTGTAGGACATTTTATTTGAGTGAGAGAGAATTAAGAGCATGGTTTTTAGTGTTATGCTTTGTGCTTAGTTTCCTGCGCATGTGCAATGTAACAATGTGAGGCAAGAAAAAACCGAAGGAGAACATGAAATAATTCAGTATCTTGTTTTGTTCATTGTATATATGTGTATAAACTGCTGGAAGTTTTGAAGTTAATATATAATGGTTTCGCTTAGCTGAGGCTTAGTTTTTTGTAAGGATTTATACAAGATTTTTCATTGTTTACGTTTTTTTATATGGAATATGTAATATGAGAACTGGTTCTTACATAAGTATTTATACATGCGTACGTCATTGACCAGACTTTTGATTTGAGTTTTTTAGGATTTTCAAGTTTTGTATGAGCACTACCTACATACATATTTGTCATATTTGTACATATATACATCACTGACCAGACTTTTGATTCGAATTCTTTAGGATTTTCAATTTTTTTACTATTCTATTATGAAGGTTGTCGTCTTCCAATAGTGTACACATTCATTCTTGAAATTTAAACACAAACTTACTTCTTGCTGTATTTATACAAAGATACAAAGGCCCTTGCAATGGATGGATTTTTGTTTTGAATTTTACTTTCCATTCAGATAGGTACCAACATATACATATAGGTACATAGATATGTATGTGTAGGTATCTATCTGAATGAACTATGTGCTGAAATTCAATCAAAAATTGTTTGTAAATTGATTTATATTATTATTGATTGATTATATATTATTGATTTATAGTAACAAAGATCTTTTGTTTGTTTGAGGTTTATATAATAGGAACTAGTTGACCCACCCAGCTTAGCTCGCGGGAAAGAAATTTATAGTTAAACCAAAATATTTCTTTGTACTAATTTTCTATAGAATTGCTAAAAATACCACGGGTTTTTTACATTTATAACACCTAATTGTTTAATTTTTACTTGCAATTATTATAGGTAGGTACTAAGTACAAGTTATGCATTCATACAGAAAAAAAAATTTGAGATAACAATCAAATACCTATAACATTACGATGATAGAGATACATATTTGGCAAAATTCTGTCCGTCTACTAAACGGTTTGGCCAGTTGTCTTTAAATTTGGAATATAAGTTTATTTTGACATTCGACATAGGATTTTTTTAATTTCTTTTTTAGCTGATACTTGCGATATAACCGTCAAGTAAAAGCTTATTTTTGTCAAAAACAGCTCCAAGAATTTTGTATGTAAAAAATCAATGTGCATTCAATTATGGTTAAAAAAAATATGACGGTGGGCTAAAACTGGCACCACCCATAGGAGTTTTTTTTTGGCATCGACTTTTCTGAGAACTGGTTAGGTAACCGATTACAACCAAAATTGATATTAAGGAAAATGTAAGTAGCCTAAGCAATCTTACACTAAAATATATTTATATAGGTGTTCGGTCAATATCCCATTGACCTAGAAATGGGAACGCCAATTCAACCTACATAACCATACGGCAAGAACATTCCACGCTTTTCGCTGACGTTGCACATTGGGTGGCGACGGCAAGCCGATACATCACATTCCACCCAATTTAATAGCACCACAGACGGTTGCTATTTGTTTGGATACTTCAATCGTCATCGTCACCCACTCATGGTAATGGTCTGGTTTATGGCTATATGATACCTCGCGTCGCCAATGGATTATTCGATCGTCTGTATTTATGTTGGATAAATACTGCATCGAAGGCGACCACTGCTATCAGTCAACGAGAAAGGAAAATGAGCCCTCAACGGATTTTAATTGCTATCGCTGGTGTCGGTACTATCTGCATGGTGCTTCGTTGGATATCAAAGGCTTGGGCCTGGTATCAACTGTTGGATTCGTTCCATCTATGGGACCTGTGATCGTGGGACGATGCTGATACAGCACTTTACAGCCGTGGAGTGCTTCTTGGAACTAAAGCAACGCTACTTGGACTTGGGCATGGCTTCTGTTGGAGAAGCCAGTCAGTTAGTTAGTCTTTGACAAGCAATCGGTTCGGCGGATTCATTGTTTCTTGGTTAAAACTTAGGTTAAAACTTAACTTAATAAAGATATTGTTTATAGAGTTGTGAACTTTGGGTTTTCATTTACGTGGATTCAGTACGAATTTTTTATTGCTGTTTCGATTATTGGTCTTGATTTTCTTGGTCTTTGATTTCACAACCTTTCCGCTCACCCCTTGGCATTCGGAAGATAAATACCCGACATTTTGGTGCCTCCTGTGAGGAATTGAATAATTCAGTGAATGTGTTTTTGTGGACATAATTGTCCAGTCGTTTGTTGCGTGTATCTTGTGACACTATCCGCTTTTGGAGCTTTGTTAATTGCACTTAGCGTGCTACTAAATATTGTGAATAGTGAACAATTAAGTATCAATGGCCGATTTAAATCGTAGATCCGCCGCTTGCGCCGCCATCAAGCGGTTGCATGATCGACTTGTTACGGTCGACATGACAGGCTGGGACGAAGTCCAGGTCGAGCAGGAGCAACGTGCTCTTCTTGGTCATTTTGAGCGCTTCATGGACGCGCACTATAATCTCATGGCGGACGTGACCTCCGAGGGAGTCAAGGCTAACGACGAGTTGATGGAAGCTGTGGAGAGCCAGTATAACGAGGCTCAAATCGTTTTGACCAGACGCTTGCGACAGCTACGTGCGCATGGCGCAGATCCAGAACCGGTGACTCTTATGTTGCCGAACGTACCAGAGGGAGCGGCGCCGATCCAACCACAGGACCAAAGTACACCGATCGCGCCAGTGGTACCTCAACCACCACCCCAGAATCCTAGTCCTTCGTGTGTGGACTTGAAATTGGACCCAGTCCAAATACCGAGCTTCGATGGGAAGCTCCAAAACTGGATCGCATTTAGGGAGATTTTCGAAAACCTGGTACACAACAATGCTGACTTACCAGATTACTATAAACTCCAGAAGTTGCGGAGTGCAGTCCTGCCAGTTCACGTCGGAATGGTAGGGACCTGTTATGACGGTGGATACGTGGAACTCTGGGAAGAGCTCAAGGAGCGATTTGACAATCCCAGGCAGCTGGCCGAGACGCATGTCTCTCGACTTTTGAACCTCAGACCAGAGCCAGACGAGACCGCGAAGGCACTCCTTCGGATCGTGGATGCCGTACAGGAGTCGGTACGGCCATTACGGGTCATGAAATTACCCGTCGCAAGTTGGGATGCGGTGATAGTACCAATCATCGTCTCAAGGCTCCCTAGGGCTACTGAACAAGGATGGCGAATGTTCAGCCCATCGAAGGAAATCCCAACTCTGACTAGCTTGTTGCAGTATTTGACGCAGAGGGCGCATAGCTTGGAGTCACAGATCAAGGTGCCCTCCATCACCAGCCGCAAGGAGACATCTGGACATGGCCCGCAACGTGGTCAACCGATCGCCCGTGCTCATGTGATAGCGGCAGATAACAGCAAGTGCCTGTGCTGTCAAGGTTCACACCGAATCTCACAATGCAAGAAGTTTGGCGAGATGGAATATTTCGACAAACTTAATTTGGCACGGGCCAAGAGTGCTTGTTTCAACTGCCTGAAACCAGGACACAGTGCTCCGCAGTGCCCATCATCAGTTTTATGCCGCCATTGTGGACAGCGACACCATACCCTACTTTGCCGAAGCTCAGGACCTCCTCCTCAACCTCAGAGAAGACCTTCGGGCGAGAAGCAGACAAGACCAGGACCCTCCAACTGGGCCTTCTACCAGGACAGGAGACATGGACCTCCGGACATCTTTGAAGATGAGCAATGACTCGCTCCCACCAGTGCCACCGTACTGCTAGCCACAGCCCTAGTTTACGCAGTCGGTGCATCCGCAGACCAGCAACTTATTCGCGCTCTTTGCGATCCTGGATCGCAGGTAAGTTTTATTACGAATAACTTGGCAAACAAACTCCACCTTTCCAGAACGCGAATGGAAGTCGTTGTACATGGCATAGGCGCTTCGAAACAAGCATCAGCTCAAAGCCAAGTGACGCTGTCACTTAGATCTACCCGATCTTCATTCATGATCACCATCAAGGTCTTGGTCATTCCGACCATTACGTCTATGCTTCCTACAGCTCATGTGGACGTGTCCAGGTGGACACACTTATCTGGCCTACCTCTAGCGGATAAACATTTTGGTACCCCGGGCAGCATCGACATTCTCCTGGGTGCAGACGTCTGGGGCCTACTAGTACAAGGAGAGGTCATACATGGACGACCTGACGAGCCTCACGCTCAACTTACCCGCTTGGGTTGGGTAGTTTTTGGTCCAGCCGCCTTGGAACGGGCTGGACAGCAACTTCAGTCTCTGCATAGCCATGCGACTACCGACGAACCCATCGAACACAACCTGGAAGAATTGGTCAAGAACTTTTGGAAGCTGGAAGAAGTTCCCATGGATGATACACGAGAGGATGAGTGTAGCCGACACTACCTGGAAACTCACACTCGAACACCAGAAGGAAGGTACATGGTACGGATACCTTTCAACCAAGATGCTCCCCGACTAGGAGACTCATACCGCTGCGCTCTCCGGCAGTTCTACAGCCTAGAACGCCGGCTTCAAGGCAACCCTGAACTTCGTGAGAAATACATCGCCTTCATGCGGGAGTATGAAGGGCTTGACCATATGGAACGGGTTGGTCAACATGGCGACCACCCCAGATGCTATTACATTCCACACCATGCGGTCACTGGCAAATTCCGTGTGGTGTTCAACGCTTCAGCAAAGACGACAACGGGTGTCTCACTCAATGACACTCAGTTGGTCGGTCCAACCATTCAAGATTCATTGGTCAATGTGATTTTGCGGTTCCGGCGTTATATGGTGGCGCTGACAGCAGACGTGGAAAAGATGTTCCGCCAAGTCTTGGTGGCTCCCGAACATCGAAACTTTCAACGGATTCTCTGGAGAGAATCACCTACTGATGAACTGACCGTCTTCCGACTCACGACGGTAACCTACGGTATGGCATCCAGTCCATACACTTCGGTGCGTTCGATGGTGCAGTGCGCACAAGACAACCACACTCTCATTTTTGACCCCACTCGTGCATGGGTGGCCAAGAAGACCATCGAGAAGGCCTTCTATGTGGACGATTTACTTACCAGCTGCAACAGTGTCACGGAAGCGACCACTTTGGCACTGGACATTGACCGTGTACTCCGGGCTGGCCACTTTCAGCTGCGCAAATGGAACTCGAATTGCGCAGAGGTAATATCTTGTTTGTCTAATGATGTTTCTTCTTTTTCCACAGAGCTCGTTATCGAGTGCCCAACGGCAACTGTTCTTGGACTGCGTTGGGATCCAACAGCTGACGAGCTCTTCTTTGCTGTGGAACTAGAACCAATGGGTCCCCCTCCCACCAAGCGACGTGTCTTGAGCGAGGTCGCTCAGCTATTTGACCCTACTGGTTTACTAGCTCCAGTGGTTATCACCGGCAAGATGTTCATCCAAACCCTTTGGACAGCAGGCATCGCTTGGGATGTTACACTTCCTTCAGACCTAGAAGCTACATGGTCTACTTTCCGAGACGGGCTCTCGGCCCTCAATCACGTCCGCATTCCTAGATGGCTCGGAATGCATAGCAGACAACCTACCACGATCCATGGCTTCTGTGACGCCAGTTCACGGGCGTATGCAGCGGTCATCTATCTGAAGACTATTTATCCAGATGAACAGGTCCAGGTCTCGTTGCTGACCGCCAGGACCAAGGTAGCCCCGCTCAAAGGCGCTACCATTCCACGACTGGAGCTTTGTGCCGCTCACCTCTTGGCGGCTACCCTCGAAAATGTACGCCATGCTCTTGGACTAGAAAAGGCGCCATACTATCTTTGGTCAGACTCCAGCATTGTCCTGTGTTGGCTGCGGAAGGAGCCTTCAACCCTCAAACCATATGTGGCTAATCGAGTACGACACATCCAGGAGTTGACTTCCCCCGAGCGGTGGTATCATGTCCGCTCAGCGCAGAATCCAGCCGATTGTGCCAGCAGAGGTTTCGGCGCTGCCGAGCTCTTACGTTATTCACTATGGTGGCAAGGTCCAACCTGGTTGACTACTGGACCCCTGCCAATTCGCCCAACCGGGCACCTACAAGCAGACGAGATGGCACAGGTAGCAGAAGAACTTAAGACATCCGTCTTCACTGGCGTGGTTTCAACCAATCACATGGTGACAACACGTAGACGGGATGGCATCCTCATCCCATTGACCGAGCGATTCAGTAACCTACAGCGACTCCTGCACACGGTCGCATACATGTTTCGTTGGTGTAAAGGGCATCAACACCTCCTCAGGAAGCCAGTGGTCGGAGCAGATGAGCTCGACCATGCTTTAGAACGCCTTATACTCTGGGAACAAGAAGCTACGTTCCCGCATGAGCTACACCAGTTGCGCAACCGCGCCTCACTCTCGAGCAGTAGTCCATTGCTCTCATTAAACCCGTACCTGGATACTAAGGGCATCTTACGCGTTGGAGGTCGATTAACACACGCTTTATTACCGAACGAGCAGCGTTTCCCGATCGTTCTACCGAAAACCGGTAACCTAGTTTGGCTGCTGATCACCCACACGCACAAGGTCACATTGCATGGTGGAGTGCAACTGATGTTACAGACCCTGCGTCAGAAGTACTGGATTCTACATGGACGTCAAGCAGTACGGACCGTACTACATAGATGCGTCACCTGTCGACGCCAACGAGGGACCTTGATCCGACAACAGATGGCTCCGTTACCTAAACACAGAGTAATGGCAGCCCGCCCCTTCCTGGCTTCTGGGGTAGACTACTGTGGCCCATTCGTCTTACGCGTGGGGACAAAGCGATCCCGTGCGACGGTGAAAGGATACCTCGCAGTTTTTGTATGCATGGCCACTAAAGCCGTACATCTGGAAGTTATTGAGGACCTCTCTTCACAGGCCTTTTTGGATGCTTTTACGCGGTTCACAAGCAGGCGTGGACCCTGCCCAGACCTGTACAGCGATAATGGAACCGCTTTTGTTGGTGCCAACCGGCACTTAAAGGAAGATTTGGCTGCCTTTACCTGCCACTACAATCAGCAGGTAATGGCAAATGGAGGAACAACCTGGCACTTCATCACTCCTGGAGCTCCCCATCAAGGTGGATTATGGGAAGCTGCAGTTAAGTCAGCGAAGCATCACCTGGTTCGACTGGTGGGATCTCAATCCCTATGGCATCACCAGTTAAATACTTTGGCAGCACGCATCGAGGCGTGTCTGAATTCCCGCCCTTTGGTACCCCTCCATGATGATCCGGACGACAAACTGGCACTTACTCCCGGGGACTTTTTGATTGGCAGTCCTCTCGTTGCGGTCCCGGAACCTAAAGTTGGCGATGTGCCCCTCAACCGGCTCAAGCAGTACCAGTGGTTGCGGAGGGTACATCAGGATTTTTGGAAGCGGTGGAGCGAGGAATACTTGGTAACCCTCCAGACACGCAGCAAGTGGGAAAGGCGCGAGCCGGAGCTGCAAGTGAACGACATAGTCGTTATTCGCCATGAGAATCTCCCTCCAACCCATTGGCGGCTTGGAAGGGTGATTGCTGTACACCCGGGCAGCGATGGACTTGCCCGAAATGCAACACTTCAAACTCCTCAAGGAGAATGCCGTCGACCAGTACAGAAATTGTGCCGGCTCGTGGAATCAGAAAATTAATACTTCCTTGAACCCAAGGGTCCAACCGGGCAGGATGTTCGGTCAATATCCCATTGACCTAGAAATGGGAACGCCAATTCAACCTACATAACCATACGGCAAGAACATTCCACGCTTTTCGCTGACGTTGCACATTGGGTGGCGACGGCAAGCCGATACATCACATTCCACCCAATTTAATAGCACCACAGACGGTTGCTATTTGTTTGGATACTTCAATCGTCATCGTCACCCACTCATGGTAATGGTCTGGTTTATGGCTATATGATACCTCGCGTCGCCAATGGATTATTCGATCGTCTGTATTTATGTTGGATAAATACTGCATCGAAGGCGACCACTGCTATCAGTCAACGAGAAAGGAAAATGAGCCCTCAACGGATTTTAATTGCTATCGCTGGTGTCGGTACTATCTGCATGGTGCTTCGTTGGATATCAAAGGCTTGGGCCTGGTATCAACTGTTGGATTCGTTCCATCTATGGGACCTGTGATCGTGGGACGATGCTGATACAGCACTTTACAGCCGTGGAGTGCTTCTTGGAACTAAAGCAACGCTACTTGGACTTGGGCATGGCTTCTGTTGGAGAAGCCAGTCAGTTAGTTAGTCTTTGACAAGCAATCGGTTCGGCGGATTCATTGTTTCTTGGTTAAAACTTAGGTTAAAACTTAACTTAATAAAGATATTGTTTATAGAGTTGTGAACTTTGGGTTTTCATTTACGTGGATTCAGTACGAATTTTTTATTGCTGTTTCGATTATTGGTCTTGATTTTCTTGGTCTTTGATTTCACAACCTTTCCGCTCACCCCTTGGCATTCGGAAGATAAATACCCGACAATAGGTATATTTAAAAATAACGGCAACATTTAAAATAATGTGCTATACCTTTTTTAAAGCAAAAAGTCTGTTCAATCATATTATTTTTTAAATAAAGAATTTCAGAAAAAAATAAATATATAAAAGGCACGACTGGTTTGCACGTACTTGCTCGTGTGTGCTAATTTGTTTATTTAGGGGCAGGTGTAAGCTTTTGTTTTCTCGATTGAAATTTTTTCATTCAGTAGTAATCGAATAGTTTTTTACTTGCGATTTATAGGGACTATAAGGCAAGTTATGCATTCGTAAAAAAAAATCTAACAATCAAACATGACATTACGATGATAGAGAAGTCAAAAAAGTGGGTACGGAAATTCCGTCCGTCTGTCTGTTTGTCTGTCTGTCTGTTCGTATCGATATCTACAGCCTAAACAGTTAGGCCGATTTGATTCAAACTTGGTACATAGTATTTTTAGAGTGCTCTACTCGACAGTTTTTGGAATTGGCATTCTAGCTCCAAAACTAACGGTACCTACCATATAACTTTTAATGAAAAACTTATTTTTCTCGAAAACGGCTCCTACGATTTTGATAAAACTTTTAGAATGCAAAATCTATCTTTTAGTTTAAATGGATTTTTGAGAAAAAGTTTTATAACGGTACCTCCCATATGACTGGTTTTTTTCAAATTAGACTTTCTCGTTAACTAATCGACGGATTTTGATAAAATTTTCAAAATATGTAGTTTTTTATGATTTAAATAATATTGCTTATTAAAATTTTCAAAAACATTTTTTTCTTAATTTTTAATTTTTTTTTTAAACTTATTTTGTTTTTTGAATATTTTGACAAAGATTTTTTAATTTGTTCTCCTAGTATAAACTATAGATTTCTTTAAATTGACATACTCAAAAAATATGAATATATATGTTTTCGAAAGATTTTTCAAAAAACTGGTCGGACGATTTTGAAATGAAAAATTTATAAAATAGAAAACAGCTAAAGAAATAAGATGGCTTACAACATTTTTTCCAAAAAACGTTATGAATAGTTGTTTTTTGATTTCATTAAACAAATAATATTTTCCCCCAAATTTTGTTTTATATTGCTCGGTTGAGCCCTAGCCACTAGTCTAATGAAAGCAAATTTCGTTATTTATATTATTATTTATTTATCGTTATTTATTTTAAAGCATTCTATGATCGTAACAGCATACAGCATACAGAATAAATAATAAGGACGCCTATGATAAACACATAAACACACAAAAACAACTAACAAATAAAAAAAATACTCGATTACCTACTGAATGCAAAAATTTCAATCAAGAAATCAACTCAACTCAACGGTCATATGGCTCTTCCTTTACTTTTAGGCCTACAATTTAAATTTCAATGTCCCCTCTGGGGAATGCCAAAATAATCACACACACCAAGTTTAAAGATAATCGCTTAAGCCATTTAGGCTGCAGCTCGTTATACATACCTACTGACAGACAGACAGTCATTTTTTGTCGATCACTTTTTTAGACTTCTCTATGATCGTTATGTCATGTTTCATTGTTATCTACATTATTTTTTATATTCACAAATTCTAAACTTTACCTTATAGTCCCTATAATCGCAAGTAAAATTTGAAAAAACTGTGTAAAATGTCAAAATAACCTTAAGATCTAAATTTGAAGTCGATTGGCTCATCGGTGTAGGCTATAGTCCAAAATACATCAGACGGACAGAATTTTGCCAGCAACTCAAATATGTTTCTCTATCATCTTAATGTAATGTTTGATTATTATCACAATTTTTTTATGTTCACGAATCCTAAACTTGACTCATAGTCCCTATAATCACAAAGCTACTTGTGCATAAAATTCAACATCAACGATAACGAAGCCAATGAAATGAAAATTCAAAAAATAAAATCATTGTCGATCCTCTTCGTTGTTCACCGTCACCGAGAACAGGATATACACAATACACATACACATGTGCTTATTAAGTTTTCCTTTTTAGTATCTCCCTCACCCTCGCTCACACCATCTACCACACCGACAACCGACCGATCGACCTGAATTTAGCTGAACATTTAATCAAAGATAATATAACAAGTATACCTACGTAAATACACACATTATGTAGGGATGTATGTAGGTACATACCTAAATATCTACCTACCCTCGAACGTTTTATATGAAAAAAATATAAAACTCAAAATAAACTTATCAACCAGCTTATACATATACCCACCCCCCAGACACCATTCATTTACAAAAGTCGTTTTTCTTCTTTTTTGTCAATCCTTTTAACTAGCCATCTCGTCGCCCTGCTTGTGTGAAGCAATCCAGTTGTGCAAAAAAAAACTATACTCGCATCATTGTATATATGTAAACTGCAAACTGCAAAGAGTAAAGTACATGTTCACAGAGTTTCTCTTAGAATTCTCTTTGTTCGACTCGTTCGCCTCTTTCAATTTACCAAGTTAATTTTCCCTAGAGCCGCTTGGAACGCCACCGTCCACCGGTCGTCATGATAGTACTATAGCAGTCTATATACAATGAGCTGCAATACACAATACGCACACCGAATAGTAACAAAAGGTCCACCAGTTTTAGCAAGGCCATACAAGATAGCATCCCAGTGGCAGAACAACGTCGCGCCTGCTGAGAGAAAAATTTATATGGCCTGGATTACGAAAAGATGCAATACAGTATTCTCGAGAGTGCATAGCATGCCAGAGAGCCAAGGTACATCGTCATAACAAGTTAAAACCTGATCACTTCGTTGTTCCCGACTCCAGATTCAATCATCTTCACATCGACATCATCTTCCTGTCAAGTGTTAAAGAGTTTGAGTACTGCCTCACGATAATAGACCGCTTCTCAAGATGGCCAGTAGCAGTTCCTATCAAAGACATGACTGCAGACACTTTCGCAACCAGCCTCTTCAACCATTGGATATCGCACTATGGTTCTCCTGTGACTATTACAACTGACCAAGGTTCACAGTTCGAGTCAGCTCTGTTCCAAGCACTGACAAATCTCAATGGTAGCAAGAAAACTCGAACCACACCTTATCATCCACAATCCAACGGCATGGTTGCGCGAATGCACCGGACCCTAAAAGCAGCAATCATGTGTTCACCGAAACCTTGGATCGACATACTGCCAACGATCCTACTCGGACTGCGAACATCGTTCAAAAAAGACATCCAGGCCACTTCAGCAGAAATGTTATATGGGACATGTCTAAGGATAACTGGAGAATTCTTCGTTTCCCCAGATCTAACACCAGACCCTACAACATTTATTCTAAAACATCGAGAATACATGAGTGGAATCCGACCTACACCAACAGCTCACCACACCAAATCCAGAATGTTCATTCTAAAAGATGTGACCACCTGTTCACATGTTTGGTTACGCCGCGATCATGTAAAATCTCCATTGGAACCACCGTACCAAGGTTCTTACAAGGTCGTCGAACGAACAACGGATAGGATCTACAAGATACTTAATAATGGCCAAGAAAAAAACATCCATTGAAACACTAAAACCGTACTACGTTAACAAGACTGATGACAATGAAAGAAGAAATACTGACACTGAGGATTCAGCTGTGCATACTAGTCAACAAATCCCGTCACACATTTGGGGCTCTATCATGGATCCATCCGTACGCACGTACAACCAAAACCAAAAACGAACCGTGCGTTTCCAGCATTCACGCACCTAAAAATCACTTGGGGGGGAGTAACTGTGGCGGCACTATGTCGACATTGGCGCCTCTAGTACTGCATTAGAAAAAAAGAAAAAAGATTGAAGAGATAAGCTGTAGTTGGGAAACTACAGCGTTAAAAACGATAATGTAAAAGAAAAAAACCTGTCGAATTGGGAATGTATGAGTGGAAAATGATGGGAAAGTGGATCTGGATGGACCATTTGGGAATCTTTGAGTTAACATCATGAACAGATTGTTAGCAGCGGCCAAGTAAATAGGTAGTGAAAATATATGTAATAAAAAGCCCTAAAAGTCCTTATTAGGCAGTGCGCGATTTTTTTTTGTGACAAAAAAAGCGAACATTTATCATTGTCGAGCCGCAAGCGATTTATTCTTAATGCTGAAAAGAAAAGTTGAATATAAAAGCAGTTGAAGTAAGCCACTTTGGCATGAGATAGATATGCCGATAAATTATATTATTGAAGTGGATTTCGATCAAATTTGAATGCTGGAGGCATTGATACTTTAAATTATTTTTGGCGTGGTACTTTTTTTTAATTAATACATATAGAGTTTCGATTGAATTATTTTAAGTTTTGTTAGTGCAAGAAAAAAAAGGAAGAAGAAATTTTTTTATTAAAAGCCGCTAGGAAGGGTGGTAAATTTTCAACCCGGTAGGTTGCGGTACAAATTGTTCGGCGAGGCGAAAGTGCCGTTGGAAAACCCATCCTCATAAAAAGAGCCCTGTTTAGGTAGGGTAGGGACGCGGAAAATGTTGTCGCTTTTGTATATAATTGGCGCATAAAAAGAGGTGCCATAGAAATCCAATCGATATCTGGGTGAATTCAACGCCGTTACCTATAGATAGCCGGAAGTTTGGGGAGCGGTTGGCCCCGAAATTGTTCATATTTTTTTCCTTCTAATTTTTTCTTCTTGTCCTCTAATTAAAAGTTTTTGTGATTCTTTTGATTAATTTGTCTCTTATTTATCTAATATAAATTTTATAAAATAAAATAATACCTTAAATATTATTAAATATTTTATTTATTTTTTTTTTGTTTACTGTATTTTATTTTTTTCTTATGATACCTCTGAAAAAAATGTTTGATAGATATATTTTATATTTGTTTTCTTGTATTCTACAAAATTAAGTAAAAGCCAAGCCTTGTTTTTTATTGAGCCAAAAGAGGCTTAATGGCTTTTTAATGAAAATGTTCAGGGAGTGACGAGAGAGCCGCTAAGTCCGTTCGGTGAGTGAGATGACATAAAGTAGCAGCATCCAAGGCAACATAGTGGAGACTCCGAAAACTAACGCCGCAGGCTCATGGTAAAAGGGTACTGGCATTCCTGCCAACATCTGCAGGAACGAAGTGTGGTAGGTTTCGTTTGGTGGTGGTTTAAATGTTTAAGGTGGTGGAGGTTTTTTTTTTGTTTTGTATATTGGCACGATTTATGTTTTGTTGTTTGCAAATTTTGCCAAGCCTATTCTATTTTGATGGAGTCTTATTTTAAATTTTTTCTTGTACTTTAGTTTTAAGATTTTAATAATTTAATTTCAATTTGGTGCAAATATCTTTAGTTTTTTTGTTATATTTTGTTTTTATTTAATTCTTTTATTTAATTTAATTTATTAACCTTTTTCTTACGATATTTATTGGTGATTATAAACCTTTAAAGTTTTAAGCGATGCGATTTATATTTTGTTGTGTGATCTCCTTCCGTCTTTGGGACAAGATCCTCCCCTAGTCCGGCGAGCTAAGCCATGCCTCGCAAGCGTGCCAGGTCCCAATGACAGATGTCCCTACCTTTCCCCTGTTCAGGTTTCCCTTTTGCTTCTTAGGTTTGCTTAGTTTCTACTTAAGTCGATCCTCTCCAGTCTTGTTTTTCTATGTCATGTGAATATTTTCCTTTTTTTCAATTCTAATTGATCCCTGCTCCTGCCTTCCATTTTCAGCTTTCTTTTCATTTCCGGTACCAGTTTCCTTCTATTTTATTTGTATCAAACCAGGCAACCAAAAACCTGAACAGTTTCCCTTCCTAACTGCCATCTTTCCTGTTTCATACCCGTCCCTTGAATTCAAAATTCAAATTCCTTCTCCTTTCAATCCTGTATCCTACCCTAGATGGCGTTTCACCTCGTTTCCTTATCCTATTCTATCCATTTCCTAAGCTACCGTTTCCTTTCCTAGCCAAATCCTACTGTATCCCTTTCCTGTCATACCCATTTCCTTTTCCTTCCATTTCCTATCCAATCCACTTCCAACCCTAAAATCCAATCTTTCTTACAACATGCCTTCCTTTAACTTTATCCCAAAGTTTCATTAAATTCCCATCTTTGTCATCCTAAACCCGTTTTTTTCCGACCTGTCAACTGGACTATAAACGGTATTTTGAAAAATGTGCAACATAGCCACCGCTTTTCAAATCACATTTAAATTGCAATATCTTTATCGATTATTTAAAGAATGCATTTCTATTATGTTTTATTTTCTGCTAACACTTGCTTATTTAAATATATATATATAAATGAATTGTGTTCGCGTATATTAAACTTATTGTAAGCATACTTATTGATTATAAAAATATGTAAGACAGGGGTGAACCTTCCCGAAATATCTGGAATAAAAATAAATAGGTTCTATTTTCTAAAAGAAAAATCACTGTGTCACTTTCTTGTTATGGAAAACAAAAGTTCATCTATTTTCTCTGAAGAATAAGTAATAACCATGGGTTAATATTTTTATATATATTTATATATATATAAATAGTAAATATAAATTATAAAGCAGAAACAAATATAAACAACTTTATCTTATTCACTATCAATGCAAATTCATACTATGATTTCCTTTAATATTTTGTAAAGTACATATATACCTTATAGTTTATAAATAACTTTATGTTGAATAAATGAAATAAACAAAATTGGCCCTATTGAAGGTTTTATATCACGGTGCTGTTTCCCGAAAGAACTAATTCTCATTAATATTCTGTCTCCGTGAAAAGAAAGTCGGTAAAGTTTTCTTTTCATTTAATTAAATTTTCTTGATTTGTGTGGTAGTTCAATTATCATCACGAATTCGAAGTTATTGTCAACACAAAAAATACGAGCAAAATAAGTAATAACGGGTTTTCCAATAAGAGGTGTTATTTTGAATAGCCGCTATTTCGGTAGTTGTCACTTTTGAAGCTGTAATTTTTTGACATTTGATTAGTAAAAACTACGTCATTAATAAAAATGGAACGATACACGCTTCAACAAAGCATTGAAATTACTAAAATTAAAATTAAATAAAAATGGTGAAAATTTGATCCGGAATTTCATCGAAAAATCATTTTGACAAAATAGTCAAAATCGTAATGTAAGTTCAATTTAATATACATGTTACCGGCAAAACTAGTTCTGCCTATGGGCGCTCGGTTAAACTAGTTCTGCCTAGGCAAAACTAGTTCAACCTAACACACATAGACTCGGATAACCATGGCCGTTAAAAAAGGATTATAAGGTCGATTCAATCTTATTTCCCTAAAAAAGTGATATAAAGGCAAACTTCGGTTTTATTTCAAGTCGAAAAAAAGTGTAATAATGTCGATCAGAATTTCTGTGTTATAACCGAATCCGTGTGCAATGAAATTTCTTGAGATATTATCTCCCAGTCAGTATGAGGTAGGTATGGGGGGGCATGCTGCCACCCTGCTTGGGCTCACTATAGGATTTGGAGTAGGTGCGAGATCGGGTTTATGCAAAGGTTCTTTAAATCAAAAAGAAACGTTGCACATACTCAACCTTGTACCTTCTCCAAATGCTATAGTGAGCCTAAGCAGAGGGCAGCATGCCCCCCATACCGTCTTCATACTACAATTTTCAAAGTGAAACATATCTATAATTTTTTTTGTTTGTTTGTTTGGGGCTTATACTCACTTTTATTGCCAATTTTTGTCTTCGATATAATATCCTTGAATTTAGGAAATAATATCGATGAATCGACCTTATCACCATCCCCGTTATTTTATGGCATAGGGTGAACTAGTTCAACCTAACAATCATAGGCAAAACTAGTTCTGCCTAGGCAAACCTAGTTTTGCCTGAAAAATAGTTTTGCCGGTAACATATATATATAAACAAATTAAATAACAGTCAAACATGACATTACGATCATATAAAAAGCTAAAAGAGTTAGTTGCATAAAATGTTTCTGTTTCTGTCTGTCTGCCTGTCTTCTGTCTGTTTCTAACGATCTGCAGTCTAAGCGATATTAGATACCTCCAAATTTGCTATGTGTGATTCTTTTGGCATTCCTAAGAGAGATTTTCAAAACTTTATTGTAAAGGCTAATAATAATGGTACCTGCCATATAACTGTTTAGAGAAGCTTATTTTTTTCGAAAAAAGGTTCAATTTTATTAAAAACAAATTAACGGGAAAAGTCTATTAACGGTACCTTTCATGTAAGAGTATTTTTTGGACTTTCTCGATAATGGCTCATTGGATTTTTATAAAATTTTATATTTGAATAGATCTAAGTAGCCAAATTCTAAAATTGAAATACTGAAATTTTAATACAGTACATGTTACTTTGCTTTTTAGCACTTAAATGAATTGTCATTTCAGGCGGACGACTGAAAATCCATTTCATGATTGTTAGGTAAACAGATATTTTAAAGTACTCTTTTTACATTAAAAAATATGTCTAGCGATCTATTTATCTATTTTTAGTATATTAATTTTTTAATTTAAAAAAGAGTGCCGAACTGTCCAACTGTGTATAGTTGGAAATACTGCCCCGAAATGTGCGTCCGTTCGTTACAACCGGAACGCCCCGGCCGGAGCGGCAGCGCTGCGGCCTGGCATTTATAAAACCTAATACATGCAAATAGTAACGATCATTAAATTTTCTAGATCTTTTAATGGGAACCCGAAAGAAAGCAAAGATACAAAGGAAGAAGCTCAAGCCAAGAAAGAGGACAATGCCCCTGCAGTATCTTTCGTTAGTATTGTAAGTAAGCTTATTAAAAATATATAAAGCAAAATCATAATTTTTTTTTTATCTTTAGTATAAATTTTCGAGTTGTACGGACAAATCCATGTACTTTGTTGGTACGGTATGTGCTATATTAACCGGTATAACTACTCCTTTGAACAGTTTAATTTTTGGAAATCTGGCTGACGTAAGTAAAAATTGTGTCCAAAAACTTACAGTTAAATAATGTCACTAATAACAGAAAAGCAATGAATTTACTTTTTAATTACTAGCTATTTTACTTTGGTTTAGTGATCTACTAATAAGATGATTTCAATGAGTTTTTAGTAGAAGACTTAGAAATGGTAGGGGACTGTGTCTGTGCGAGAAATTACAAATTTCAAAAAAAGTGTAGGTACCCGTTAAGATTTGACGGTAAATTGTAGGCTTCCACAGTTCCTGCAAATTTTTAACACGCAGCATTGCATATGCATTTTATAGTATTCTCAGGACTGCCATTGGACTTCTCGCCATCTTCGAGGCCAATCACTAAGAACGGTACATTGAATAAGAAATACAGGAAGACGTGTTTTTGAAAAAAGATGAAGTCTTTTTCTAAATAGTGTGAGTTATATCCTACACACAAGTATTAGCACTGGGGCGGAGTGCAGAAGACTAAGACCTCTTGGGCGCCAAATACAATATTATAAAGCTGTAATGGAAATAACAAGTTACTTTAAAATTTATTTGTTTTTTTTTTTTATTAATCAAACTTACCTGTTCCAAAAATCTGAAAATTACAAACAATTGAAGCAATTTAACCTGTTTTTTTTAATTTTTAAGTAAGGTATATTTTATTTAAATAATTTATCACAGTTTTTTTCTTTTTCATATAATTGGATCAATTTTATTAGCACATTCTCCTGAAACTTATATTTCAAACAAACATTTGTACAGCAATTTTTGCAACATCCCTTTTTCTCTTATGTATTTTCTACAAGTGGGTCTATTTCTTTTTGATAAAAAATTAAAAAAAATTACTCGTTATTTTTAAATTCTTCAGGCAACTACGGTTTCACGGGGTCCACGTGGGGAAATCGTGACTTCATCTTTATTCAATTAAAGTATTTCGAACAACTTTTTTTTCCTCCGATCAGCTTTTAGAAATCTGAATATTTCCCGAAGTAATTTGTGCTCATTCGCTTCACAAATAAGCTGCACAAAAACACCACTAGACCTAGATATAATACAGATAAGTTGATACGTACTAACATGTTGACAAAATAACAAATACTTTAAAAAAAAACACTTGGAAAAATATTCACGAGTCACAAAATGTAAAAATTGTTCAAAAAAATACTTACCAACATAACTTCATACTACAAAGTATTTAAGCGCCTTACTAAAAAAATAATGAAAATTAATGCGTCCCTGACTTCAACTCTGTCGTTTGACAGAAGAGAGTGAATCTTATCCATTGAAGTTGTGCATTTTTATTTTCAACAAATTTATTGTTTTCATTGTTTAATACTACACAAAATGTATTCTAAATTGTTGTACAATATTTAGAATATACTCAAAACACGTTTTAAATAAAACAATACTTACTTGTGAAAAGAAATGTCTTCATTTCTCTTAAAACTATGTTTTTACAGTTTTTTTTCAATGCAGGTCATATTGAATCTTGTTTTTTCTGTTAATATACTAGAATATTCTCATTGATGCACCTCATTTTACAAAAGTTATACAGTTCTACATGTTGGCAAAACAAAAATATCAAAATTCAAATCACTTTTTTTTATTTACCGCCTGTCCTAAATGACACGTAGGGATGGAAATTACTACTACATGTATAAGTGATTAGCTTCACTCACGTATACTGTATATATACACAACACGTTTTCCTGTCCTTCTAAGTGCCTGGACACATTGACGGAAGCGCGCAATTGCATCACTGCAAACTCGGGTCTCACCTTTGTATATACACTGCATATAGTACTATCATGGAGCATCATTTTTTAGTTCTGAATCAAGTCGCAATGAGGCGTGCTGAAATTGCCAATTGGTGTGAATATAGAATAAGTACAGACAACAAAAGTTTATTAAATACTGGTAAAATATCGGTAAAGGTTCTCGTCTCCACTATTTAGAGTTAGTTCTGAATCAACTAGGAAGATGGCCAGACGAAAAATGACCACCATGAGAGTACTATAGAAAATGTATATACAATGGCTTTTCTCTACAAACAAAGGTTGTGTCTGTGCTAAGAATCCATTCGCAAAAGTGTTTTATATGTGTTTTGTTTGATAAGCTTATATTTCTAAATATTTTTTTAAGGTCTATCTATACGCATATATTTTTTTTAATGAGTAAAAGCACTCAAATCAATACAATTCAAGTGAATCGTATGAACCTTCCATCACGGCGATAAAATGCAAATGAATGTATCTGTCGAAAATGAAACGATATGAGAAGGAAACTTGAGTCACTGCACAGTTTTAAAATAAATTATGAGATTCGTGCAGATTTTGGATTCTTTAGCCCATCTCTTTTCTTCTTATTTAAAATCATTCCTTCTCTTTTACATGTTGATTCAAGTTGCATGTGCGCTTGTTAAAATGTTAGATGGCTAGTTAAAAGGATTGACAAAAAAGAAGAAAAACGACTTTTGTAAATGAATGGTGTCTGGGGGGTGGGTATATGTTTAAGCTGGTTGATAAGTTTATTTTGAGTTTTATATTTTTTTCATATAAAACATTCGAGGGTAGGTAGATATTTAGGTATGTACCTACATACATCCCTACATAATGTGTGTATTTACGTAGGTATACTTGTTATATTATCTTTGATAAAATGTTCAGCTAAATTCAGGTCGATCGGTCGGTTGTCGGTGTGGTAGATGGTGTGAGCGAGGGTGAGGGAGATACTAAAAAGGAAAACTTAATAAGCACATGTGTATGTGTATTGTGTATATCCTGTTCTCGGTGACGGTGAACAACGAAGAGGATCGACAATGATTTTATTTTTTGAATTTTCATTTCATTGGCTTCGTTATCGTTGATGTTGAATTTTATGCACAAGTAGCTTTGTGATTATAGGGACTATGAGTCAAGTTTAGGATTCGTGAACATAAAAAAATTGTGATAATAATCAAACATTACATTACGATGATAGAGAAACATATTTGAGTTACTAAAAAATTCTGTCCGTCTGGCTGTAGGTCTGTCTGTACGGATGTATTTTGGACTATAGCCTAAACCGATGAGCCAATCATCTTCAAATTTAGAACTTAAGGTTATTTTGACATTTTACACAGGAGTTTTTCCAATTTTTACTTGCGATTATAGGGACTATAAGGCAAGTTTAGAATTTGTGAATATAAAAAAAAATTTAGATAACAATGAAACATGACATTACGATCATAGAGAAGTCTAAAAAAGTGATCGACAAAAAATGACTGTCTGTCTGTCAGTAGGTATGTATAACGAGCTGCAGCCTAAATGGCTTAAGCGATTATCTTTAAACTTGGTGTGTGTGATTATTTTGACATTTCCAGAGGGGACATTGAAATTTAAATTGTAGGCCTAAAAGTAAAGGAAGTGCCATATGACCGTTGAGTTGAGTTGTTTTCTTGATTGAAATTTTTGCATTCAGTAGGTAATCGAGTATTTTTTTTATTTGTTAGTTGTTTTTGCTTTGTTTATGTGTTTATCATAGGGGTCCTTATTATTTATTCTGTATGCTGTATGCTGTTACGATCATGAAATGCTTTAAAATAAATAACGATAAATAAATAATAATACAAATAACGAAGTTTGCTTTCATTAGACTAGTGGCAAAATTTGGGGGAAAATATTAAACAAATAATTTTGTTATGAAATCAAAAAACACTATTCATAACGTTTTTTGGAAGCCATCTTATTTCTTTTGCTGTTTTCTATTTTATAATTTTTTCATTTAAAAATCGTTCGACCAGTTTCTTGAAAAACTTTTCCAAAACATATATATAATTTTTTTTGACTATATCAATTTAAAGAAATCTATAGTTTATACCAGGAGAAAAAAATAAAAAAATCTATAGATTCGTTTTCAAAATATTCAAAAAACAAAATAAGTTTTTTTAAAAAATTATTAAATTTATTATTTAAAAAATAATAAATTAAAAAAAAATGTTTTTGAAAATTTTAATAAGCAACATTAATTAAATCATAAAACACTACATATTTTGAAAATTTTATCAAAATCCGTCAATTAGTTAACGAGAAAGTCTAATTTCAAAAAAACCGGTCATATGAGTGGTACCGTTATAAAACTTTTTCTGAAAATCCATTAAAACTCAAATATAGATTTTGCATAGAAAACATCATTCTGAAAGTTTTATCAAAATCGTAGGAGCCGTTTTCGAGAAAAATAAGTTTTTCATTAAAAGTTATATGGCAGGTGCCGTTAGTTTTGGAGCTAGAATGCCAATTCCAACGGCCCAACCGTTTAGGCTGTAAATATCGATACGGACAGACAGACAGACAGACAGACAGACGGACGGAATTTTCGGACCCACTTTTTTTAAATTCTCTATCATCGTAATGTCATGTTTGATTGTTTGAATTTTTTTTACGAATGCATAACTTGCCTTATAGTCTCTATAAATCGCAAGTAAAAAACTATTCGATTACTAGTGAATGCAAAAATTTCAATCGAGAAAACGAAAGCTTACACCTGCCCCTAAATAAACAAATTAGCACACAGGAGCAAGTACGTGCGACCCAGTCGTGCCTTTTATATGTATATTTATTTTTTTTTGAAATTCTTTATTTAAAAAATAATATGATTGAACAGACTTTTGGCTTTAAAAAGGTATAACACATTATTTTAAATGTTGCCGTTATTTTTAAATATACCTATATAAATATATTTTAGTGTAAGATTACTTAGGCTACTTACATTTTTCTGAATGTCAATTTTGGTTATGCATTCGTAATCATCGTAATGTTATAGGTATTTGATTGTTATCTCAATTTTTTTTTCTGCACGAATGCATAACTTGTACTTAGTACCTACCTATAATAATTGCAAGTAAAAATTAAACAATTAGGTATTACAAATGTAAAAAACCCGTGGTATTTTTAGCAATTCTATAGAAGATTAGTACAAAGAAATATTTTGGTTTAACTATAAATTTCTTTCCCGCGAGCTAAGTTGGGTAGGTCAACTAGTACCTATTGGTACAAACAAACAAAAGATCTTTGTTACTATAAATCAATAATATATAATCAATCAATAATAATATAAATCAATTTACAAACAATTTTTGATTTAATTTCTGCACATAGTTCATTCAGATAGGTTCCTACATATGTATTTACCTATATGTATATGTAGGTACCTATCTGAATGGAAAGTAAAATTCAAAACAAAAATCCATCCACTGCAAGGACGTTTGTATTTTTGTATAAATATAGCAAGAAGTAAGTTTGTGTTTAAATTTCAAGAATGAATGTGTACATTATTTGAAGACGACAACCTAAATCCTAAAGAATTCGAATCAAAAGTCTGGTCAATGGTGTATAGGTATATGTACAAATATGACAAACATGTATGTAGGTAGTGCTCGTACAAAACTTGAAAATCCTAAAAAACTCAAATCAAAAGTCTGGTCGATGACGTACGCATATATAAATACTTATGTAAGAACCAGTTCTCATATTACATATTCCATATAAAAAAAACGTATACAATGAAAATGTTGGATCGTGTATAAATCCTTACAAAAAACTATTAGCCTTAGCTAAGCGAAACCATTATGTATTCACTTCAAAACTGCTAGCAGTTTATATACATATACATAGGTATACAATGAACAAAACAAAATACTGAATTATTTCATGTTCTCCTTCGGTTTTTTCTTGCCTCACATTGTCACATTGCACATGCGCAGGAAACTAAGCACAAAGCATAACACTAAAAACCATGCTCTTAATTCTCTCTCACTCAAATAAAATGTCCTACACTAGCACTCCAAGCGGCTCTAGGGAAAAAGATTTTTTCTCGTCTCATGATAGTACTATAGGCAATGTATATACAATGCTTATTTCGTGGGAAACATAAGGATAAAGTGGATGGGTTTGTTTGGTTTCTGTCAGTGCCTTTTCTATATTTCTGGTTAGTTCCTCATAATGTTCGGTGTTGATTATATGTATGATTTTAAAATTCCCAGTCTGTATTTTAGATGTTCCGATATTTATCTTGATAAATTGGGATTTTGTGTAATCCAATATTTGCGTATCCGCTGCGCATAGCGGTAATAACAACCTATAAGGAAGAATTTTGATTTTTGATTAAATTCTTATGTTCAGTTTTTCCAGATTGAGTCACTATCGTAGAGTTTTTATTAATTGCTACAATTTCTTTCCTATGTTTTGCTGAAAGTTTGTTTCCTAATCTTTTATTGATTTTTTACATAAATTTCATCACCTACTGCATAGTTTTTGAAAGCTTTTCTTTTCTTAGTATGGTAATCAAGGTCAGCGGTTTGCTTGTCTTTAATTGTTTGAGCTACAAGTTGTCTTTCTTCTTGTAGTTGTTCAGGATTGCTTATTTTATTTCTTGCAAAAAATATATCTATGGGTTTTTTATTGGTTGTGGTATGAACTGATCTATTGTATTCATAGATTGATTTGCCCAATACTTCAGAGAATGTATTAAAAGTTTTTTCAGCTCTAATGCAGCGTATAAGTTCTGTAAGGGTTGAATGAAACCTTTAAATTTGGCCGTTCACGGAGCTTACGTATGGAGGTGCTTTAAAAACTTTGATGTTGAAGAAGTTTTCGACCATAAAAAGAATCGAATTGGAACTCAAAGATTTTTCATTGTCGACAACAATAAATTCTGGAACTCCGAAAGATAGTATGAGTTCTCTGAGAGGTTGTTTTATATGTTCCGTAGCTCTGGAAGGAACTATTCTTGCTAGAGCATATTTAGAAAATTTGTCTTTGGCTGTTAGTATGATTTTCCTGTCGGTAAAGTATAGATCTAGATGAAGGATTTGTCCGGGGTATTGAGGAATGGGAGTTGGTTGCAATATAATTTTGTTGGGGTGCCTATCGTATTTCTGCTCCTTACAAATTTTAGAAATGTCTGTTATTTTCCGAACTTTCTCTTGCATTTTGGGGAAGTAAAATTTCTGAAGCAATTGGATTTTATTTTCTTTACTGTTCCGGTGAGCGCGATTGTGTTCTTTTATGATTTCGCTTTCTTGAGTGTTTTCATCTATTAGGTCTATTACCATGTGTCTAGCAAATCGTATTTTATAAAGGATGAAATGTGAAGGATATATTTCTTGTATTTTCCCTAGAATCGGTTCTTCAGTTTTGACTCCATTTATTACTGAAGGATTTAAATATTTCTTTAGAATTTCTATGAGTTTTTCTTTAGTGAAATTTGGTTCAACAATGGTATGACGGTGATAGGTTGGAAAAATAATTTCGAATTTATAATTAGGGGTATCGCCTAAGCTGAGAAAGATTTGATTCTTGAAAACATTTATTGGTTCGATTGCTATTTGTATTAAATTGTGTTTTGAGCTATCTTGACTGTGCTGGGTGGTTGTTAACGTATTAATTTCACTCTGCCTTGGTGGTCTAGAGAGTGCGTCTGCGACAACGTTTGTTTTGCCGGGTTTATACTTCATTTCATAGTTGTATTCCTCCAAAATCGATTTCCATCTTTTCATTTTTGAATTATTATTCTTATTGCTAAGAGCGTAAGTTAACGGCTGATGGTCCGTGAAAATTTTAACATGAGCGGTTCCGTATAGGAAGTTTCTTAGAGATGTCAATGCCCATATGGCGAGCATTTCTTTCTCATTTGCTGAGTAGT
Organism: Platycheirus rosarum; assembly: GCA_963971375.1. Taxonomy (NCBI): domain Eukaryota; kingdom Metazoa; phylum Arthropoda; class Insecta; order Diptera; family Syrphidae; genus Platycheirus; species Platycheirus rosarum. The sequence goes on along the minus strand of OZ020510.1, from coordinate 62,254,203 downwards.
GTTCTTCGCTGCTCTTTAGTACTCTCGAAATAAAGGTTATTGGTTTGTCGTTTTGTGACAACACCGCACCGATTGCGAAATTCGATGCGTCGGTTGTAAGCTCAAAATCCTTCGTGAAATCTGGATATGCGAGGATAGTATCCTACGAAGTTAAGGAACGCTTAATTTTATGGAAAGCATCTCTAGCATTACTGTCAAGATTTATTTTTACCTTATCAGAGTTTATTTTGGACGAACGTCCCCCTTCCCCTCTTAAAAGGGATGTCAGGGGTTTAGCTAGCTGCGCATAATCTTTAATAAAGCGACGGTAATACCCTGACATACCGAGAAATGAGCGTATTTCCTTAAGAAAAGTTGGAGGTGGAAAATTTTCGATTGCTTCCACTCTCGCTGGGTTTGCTAAAATACCTTCGGGGGATATGATAAAACCCAAGAATTCAACCTTTGTTTTATAGAAGTTGCACTTATCCAGTTGGATTTTCATATTGGCTTCAAAGAGAGTTTGGAAAATAATTTCCAAGTGATTTAAGTGCACTGATTCGTTTTTACTAAATATAATTATATCGTCGATATAAACGAAACAAAATTTCCCTATATATTTACGTAATACATCGTCAAGTGCGCGTTGGAAAATTGAAGGCGCATTTTTCAGACCAAATGGAAGCCTGACAAATTCGAATTTTGCATTATTTATCGAAAAGGCCGTTTTCTCGATGTCAGATTCCTTAAGTGGTATCTGATGGAACCCGCTTTTGAGGTCAAGGACTGAGAAAACTTTATTTTTGCCTAACTGCGCGAGCACTTCATTTATATTTTGGATCGGGTAACGATCTGCAATGGTATTAGCGTTTAGCTTTCTGTAGTCAATGACTAATTTATATTGTTTATTTCCTGCCGAATCGGATTTTTTGGGTACAGTCCACACAGGTGGATTGTAGGGTGACCTGAAAGGCCTAATAATCCCGTCTTCGAGGAGTTTTCTGAGCTGATTTTCTACTTCTTCTTTTAGAGAAATAGGATAAGGATAACACCTTGTATATATTGGAGCGTCTATGGAGGTACGAATTTCTCCAATTACTTTTGTTGTATAAGTGAGCTTTTCATCTGGATTGGCGAAAACCGAAGAAAATTGCTTGATAATTGGTATAAGTGCTTCCTTTTGAGTACTTGACATGTGCTCGAATTTAACATCGATAGTATTTACGGATTAGGCTCTTTGTTGTTTAATTTTGATCTTTTTTTTGTGGAGAATTGTCATAAAATTGACAGCGCTTTTAAGCTATCGTTTCCGAGAATACCGTGAAATGATTTTAAATTTGGTAAGATGAAAAATTTTAATTTTACGTCATTAATGCCAAATAAATTAATAAAAGTGTGTTGAGTTATTTGAACATCTCCTGCAATCGATTTTGCGAAAAAAAATTGATTATTATCAAGAGGAGACTTAACGAGTTGGGGTTGGATATAGTTTTTACTAAACCCATTGTCGATTAAAAATTTATAGATATCGCCACTCTTCGTCTTACATTCAAAGAATGAAAGCGAAGAGTCAGTTAGTCTAAAAATGTATATCCGAAAAATCGGAAGTTAATTCTTGTTCGTTTGAACTTTTATCTTCACGATCTTGACCGTAAGTATTGATGTAATCTTGAAGGTCTTGATCAGGATTCTCAATGAATCCACCAATATTCTGTTCGCAATGGCTTTCACTGAATCCATGTTCTATGTGAAAGTTTGGTTGCGTTGGTTTCGTGGTTATGTTGTTAGCTCTCCTGGTTTTAAAGCTAGGATTTCGGTTTTGATATTAGAAACATTAGGTTGGTTGTTTCTTTGAAAATTTTGTTGTGGACGCAAAGAATTCATTTGGTTATTAATATTATTGGACGTATTCCTGTTTTGGAAACCTGACTTTGCATAATTTGTGAAATGTGGTCTTTGCGAGAAACCATTATGTGTGTTTTGGTTAGCACCGTTCGCTACCGTGGGGTATTGCGGAAATCTTGCTGAGAAATTAGGGTTCATTGGACGCTGTGGCTCTAAAGGCCTGGGAGGGAAAGATGTAAATGTTCGACCAACCATTTGAGGTCTTCTCTGAGGAAAGGAATGTGGAAGAGGTTGTGGTTTTCTTATTCCCTGATTCTGAATGTGAGTGGATCTTGAGTCTTGATTCTCTAATTTGATGCATAGGTTTAGAGCATGCGGTAGATCGACGGGCTCTTTTATTGCCATTAGTCTGGGCAAGTCACCTTTAAGACCCCTTATGAAGGTGTCAAGTGCTTTTGACCTATACGTGCCTGTTAGTATCTGTAATGCTTCAGTCCCTATGTTCATGCAGGATATCTTATTAAGGATGAGCGAAAGGTGTGAGTACACCAGCTGATAAAACTCGTGAGTTGTTCTATTTCCCTGAGAAATTGAAACTCTAGTGTGCTAATGTCTCTTTTGTCAGCGTAATGCATGACTAGACATTGGAATATACTATCCCAGTTAAGAGGAGTGTTATATGATTCTAAGGCGATATCCGCCTCGCCTATAATCTTGTTGCGTATTACGCTTATTATAGCGATATATTTAGGGGTGCCTTTCAAAGGCTCCTAAATTTCTAGGATCCTCTGGACGTTTTTCTTCCATGATCCAAATTCATTTTTATCACCAGAAATTTTTTTTAGACATTTAACGATGTCAGGGACCTTATCCATTTCTGACACGTTTCCTCTAAATTGTGGTTCAATAATCTGATCCATTCTGTTGATTGGATTAGCATTAGATATGTGGCCTTGGTCCGTTAGGACTCTGTTAACAATATTTGTTATTAAAATGTCCAGTTCCGGTGTGGAGCGGACATTTGCTGATGTTGTCGATTGAAATGAGTTGTTTGCACTGTCATTGGGAATAGGAGGATCTGGGATAGGTCGAGAGGTACCGGCAACTGAGGCATCTGCCGCTGCGGCAGCTTCCCCACTTGATTGTTAAAACCATAATTAAACTTTTTCTTAGAGTTGACCTTCTTTTCAAATCTTTGATTTTTTTTTAATTTTAAATATTACACTTTTCTAATAATACTTGATCCCCTTCAAATTAAAATTATAACGGTTTCCTAATAACACTTAATTCTTTTCAATTTTAGATTATTGCGCTTCTAAATGATAATTACTCTGAAATTACATATGCACTTTCATGTGAAATTTTTTTAAATAATTTTTATTATTCTGAGATTATGGATTTTGAAATTATGCACTTTTTATGAAACCTAATTCTTAAAACTATCTTACAAAATTAATGGAGTCATATCCCACGCTGCTGAAGGCAGTGCGATCCGTTTTGCAGCAGCTACTAAGGTACTTCCAATCACTCTCACTCGTGGGCTGCTACGTCTATTGACTATAGCAACTTGGGTGTCGGGTACAGCCGAAGTGAAAACACTGATTTGAAAAATTAATTTACGCGCGCGACGAACTTCTTGAGGTCGACTTATGCTATGCGTTCACTTTAATTTTCGCGACGAACTTCTTGAGGTCGGTTTATGCGACAGTGTCAATTAAACTTTAGTACAACTAGACTTCACTTCAGGCCCCACGTTGGGCGCCAATTAAACTTTACTAAGTTTTAATACGATAACAAAATTTATTTTTGGAGGATGAACCTCTTTATTATAGTTCCCAATTATGACTAACTTATTACAATATTTTTGATCTTAAAGAAATTTGTTTTCCCCAACCTATCTCACACGGCTCAGGTGCTCCAGACGCCGCGTCAGCACATTCCCTCACGTACTCGACGTTGCACGATGTCGTTATGTGACTCGTGTCGTGGGAATGATGTTTTCGGAATGTGCATTCGTGGTGTTAACTTATATAAACTGCAAACTGCAAAGAGCAAAGTACATGTTCACAGAGTTTCTCTTAGAATTCTCTTTGTTCGCCGCGTTCGCCTTAACTAGTTAAGTTAACTTTACCTAGAGCCGCTTGGAGCGCCACGGTCCACATGTCACCATGATAGTACTATAGCAGTTCATATACAATGACCCCTACCTTATTTGTCTACCATCACATCAAAACGTGACAGAAAAACATGTTCCAAGGATGCATTCATATACCTTATTTCCACCCGTAACCTAAGTAAATTAAACGCCTCCTTCACCCTCTTAATGTGATACTCACTTATAATTTTCTCTTGGTACAACATGCCTCTTCATTCTCTTACATTCCACAAGTTGTGGAAATTAGTTCTGCCTCAGCTCTATAGAGGGACTACACAAAAAATCTCCCCATGATAGTACTAAAAATAAATAAATCTATTGGCGCGACAGCTCCTGAAGGAGCCAAGGCCTAGTGACTTATACTCTCAACCATTCCTGTGTGTGTGTTGTTACTCTGCAAGAATGGAAGGGACCTACAGTTTACCGCCGAGTCCGAGTACACGAGATGCACTTTTACGAGACAAATTTTACTCTTGGAGGTTTTGTCAGTTCCTCGCAAGAGGCAGTACCCCAGAAAAAAAGGTGGCTATGAGCTGGATTTGAACCCAGGTTCTTTCGCTTAGCAGTCCGACACACTAACCACTAAGCCACGGGGCACTACCCATGATAGTACTATAGATTTTATATACAAAGATGGTGCTAGGTGAAACACCTATCTTGATATTGCTATAAATTTCATGTTGAAGCTGAATTTCAATACATGAGAGGTTGATATGTAGATAAGGTGTTTTATGGAGGAGTACAGATCATATTTTTACTTCTTTTGTACTTTTTTGGACTTTGTGTTTAAATTTTAACGTTTGTTTTAAATAAATATAAGCATTCTTTAATTAATTGAATATATACAGTGAAGTCAATCTCAATAAGGCGCTTCACTTGGTGTTATAAATATATTAAATTAAATTGTTCGGCCACCTTTTTTTATTTTTTGTTATTATTATTATATATATGTGCATCTTTCTGCTAGGTTTTATATTATCTTATTAATGCATTTTGCAGGCAATGGTAAAATACGGGATTTACTTAATAGGCCAAGAAAATGCAAGAAGTGTTGAATCCGATGCGTTGCTTGATGCTGTAACAACATTTGCCTTACAAAATGCTCTTATTGGTGCCGTAATGTTAGTTAGCAGTTACTTATCTATTTCGTTATTTAATTACGCTGCACAATCTCAGGTTGCTTTATATTATGATGATATATAAAAAAAGAAACTAAAAATTCTACTTTATTAGATTTACACCATTCGAGGTATGTTTTTTAAGGCTGTCTTGCACCAAGATATTTCATGGTATGATTTTCATCGGAGTGGAGAAGTCGCCAGCCGAATGAATGAGTTTGTATTCAATGAAAAATATGTTTTTAATAATTATTTTATTTTTATACGGATTTTTTGTACTGCAGAGATTTAACCAAGATGGAAGATGGATTAGGAGAAAAGGTTGTGATATTTATCAATTTTATTATAGCCTTTATATCTTCTTTGGCACTAGCTTTCGCAAAAGGTTGGCAACTAGCTCTGGTATGCCTGACAAGTCTTCCAGTAACTTTTCTGTCTTTGTCAATAGTTGGAATGGTACGCATGAAATCCATTTTCGAAAAATGTTAAGAGTTATTTATAGATTAGTTTGATTTTCAAGATTACCGGTAAGCTATCAAAACAAGAACTAAATGTCTATGCTAAAGGAGGTAATATTGCTGAAGAGGCCTTAAGTGGAATTCGGACTGTAAAGGCGTTTGAAGGCGAAGCAAAAGAAACAACAGCCTATCGATCAAATATAGTTGATGCTAGGAAAATAAACGTGAAGCGAGGATTTTTCTCTGGAGTCGGATTTGGCCTGCTGTGGTTTTTTATATATGCATCTTATGCGTTGGCCTTTTGGTATGGTGTTGGACTGGTCATAAAAGCAAATGCACATATTGAAGCTTTTTCTAACTACACTCCGGGAACTATGATAACTGTAAGGGTAGTTTTACATAAGAAAAAAATACTTACAATAAAGGAACTACCTAAGGTATTTTTTTCCGTTATGATGGGATCCATGAATATTGGGATGGCAGCACCATATATTGAAGCATTTGGAATTGCGAAGGGTGCTTGTGCAAAGATACACCATCTTATAGATAAGGAACCTAAGATAAACCCCATTACCCGTAGAGGTGTCAAACCAGAGGCCAATTTCGAAGAAATCGAATTTAGGGATGTTGAATTTCAATATCCTACACGAAGAGATATAAAGGCAAGTCTACGTAGACTGCTTTTAAACCTTGCAACTCTTTCTTGCGATTCGTTTGCTTGTTTCAACTTTTAGGAGAGAAAAGTATGTGGTGGCAGGGGAAAAAGGAATCGCTGGAGTTATTTGAGTTACGAGTCGTCGCCTTTCTTCTTTTAGACGGAGAACCAGCAACAAAAATGGTAACGTCATTTCACTAAGAAAATATTTGGTATCATTGTATAGTCCGAATATAAGTAAACGTCAAATGAATTGTCTGCCAAAGGTTAAAAAATACTAGAACAAAAAACCTGATTTCATTAAAGCTGATTTTTTGTTTGATGACGCTAATTAACATTTTATGTAACATAAATATGCAGACAGTTTGGGTGATACATAGATAGAGGCAGACTACATGGAAGGTCGAGAAAATAAAGAATTAATTACGTCAATATATTAAGGTTGATAAAAATAATATTTTTAAAATTCCATTAAAATCCTGGAATCAAAAAGGCAGACAAATATTTCAAGCCAAACAGTTTGGTAGACACGTTACATGTAATAACATTACATTACATATTGATCTCGTTCCATGGATAAACCTAGGAAGGAGAGACACTTATGAGGCCATCGGCTCAGACAATCACAAGACAATACCAGAGCCAAGGCCGTTGAATTTTTAATGTTGAATAAAAACAAGAGCTACGTTTCAAAAATCACTCTTTTTAAAAATTAGAATAGTTCTCAACGTAATTGCAGATTGGGACATCAGAATTACTATCATCATCTTCATCATCATCATAATTTGCGCATTATAGTCGCAAATGTTCGAAAAAAATATGCACTCGCGTTTATAAAAAAATAAAATACCACTCGCGTGTGTTGCGAAAAACAAAATAATAATAAAGCTCTTTTTTGGATGCGATCCAGAAAACTTAAGTGGAGCACTTGCCCAAATGTGGGAATTATACTCAAATTTTGGGCGAATATATGCTTTATATATTGTAGCCAGATCAGACGGGGTGAATAACTTCTTGTATCTACGAAGGAAACCTGAACACCTCGCAGCATTTTTGGTGACGTCAAATATGTGGTCATTCCACAAAAGGTGGTCTGTAATGCACATACCGATAACTGAGAGGTGGTCGGTTTCTTCGATGCAAGTGCCACTCATGGATAGTGGCATTGGGGGTATATTCCGATTTAACGACAAAAGACAGCATTAAGTTTTTGAAGCATTAAATTGTACGCGATTTTTTATTCCCCATTGTACAATGCTGTCAAGGTCAGAATTTAATGAACTTATCATACTCTATCAATATAGAATAAATTAGAAATATCAACTTTCTAAAGGATGGCCTGGACAAATGCTGTTTTCCATCCACTCGGGAAGAGCTCAGAGGAATAGGACAGATGGAAAAGCTTACGCAATGGTTTTGCCAGCGTTGAAGAACACCTCTTCAGAACAATAGCGGGGATACTATCCGGGCCAGCGGATTTGTGTATGTTGAGATCTTTCAAGACTCTAGCGACTGCTCGGGTGCCAAAGAAGATTGGTCCCATGAGTACAGGAGGAGTTCTAACACCTGCTGGCAGCATTAAGTTTGCTGCGAATTGGGCTGCAAGCAGATCTGCTTTTTCTTGAGAATTGACAACAGGAGTATCATTGAAGACGAGCGTAGGAACCGATGATGGACGAGGAGTTCTTAACGTTTTTAACAAAGGACCAACAAATTTTACTGCCTTTGCCGTATTTGTTGTTCATGTAAAAATTTAGTCTTTCGAATGTGAACATTACAGGCCTTTCTAGCTTGTTGAAACTTTTTCCGGTTTTCCTCGTTGGTGTTGGCTTTATAATAACGGAAACTTACATTTTTTAAACTAATAACCTCTTTACAGCTCGAATCAAAGTTATCCTTAGGTTTGATACTCTTCGATCTATTTGGGATACAATTTCTCATCCCTAAAAGAACTATATTTGTAATCATGTCTGTGCTGGCATCAATGTCACTACCGAGGAAGCATAGTGACCAGTTAAAGGTCCTGAAAAAAGTTATTTAGACCGTCCCAATTGGCTTTCTCGTATTGCCAAACGGTTCTCCTGAGATTTTTTCCTTTAACTTGAGATGGTTGGCACGAGAAATTCACAGAGATAACACAATGGTCAGATGTGCCCAGAGGCAGTTATACACAAATTGTGCATTTATCAGAAACAAGTCAAGGGCGTTGGCGGTTTGGCCTGCAATGAATTGAATGTAATTCGGGTTGGCTCATCAACGAGCTGAGTAAGATGGTTTAACTCAGCAAAAATCTCAACATACCTTCCTTCGGGTGTTGTCTGGCCAATAAAGCGAAGCCAACTAGAATTGTATACATTGAAATCGCCCGTAATAACGATTTCAGTGTGAGGATAACGGGAAACAATTCTTTGAATGGAGTCAAACAGCGCTTAAAATTCGTTAGAAGTTGAAAAACTAATTAAATGACGTCTCTACACTCAGCTTTTCATATTCGTTTAATGATTCACGTCCCTCACCTTTAGACGTGCAATTGCAACGGTACCGTATGTTAAGCTGATTTAACTCCGATTTATACAGCATTGTCAAATGGGGTAATAGAAATCGTGTGCAGTTTAGTGCTTCGAAAACTCCATGTCTTCTGTCGTTAAAGCTAAACATACCCCCAATGTCAATGTTCTCTCGAAGTAGCCAGTAGCATTAAGCCCCTCAAAAGTTTTTTTCCGTAATACTCGAGTCGCAATGAATGCTCATCAGTTCACCCTTGAGCTCAATTTCGGAAGTAACGTGAAATATTCTTTTTTAGCCGAACAACAGGAATTTTGAAAAGCTTACCCGGCGGGATTTTCCCTTGCCATTTTGATATGTAGGCATTCAAAACCAATGTTAATTGACACCTCCTTGCCTTCCCCTCCCTATTTTTCTAATGCGTGCGCAGTGTGTTCTACATTAAAAGGGAAACAAATAAAAAAAAACATCGTCGAAAAAAATAAAAAAAATAAGTAACATTAACGTAGAAAAACAACACTATGTGAACTTAAAAAAAGTGTCAAAACCACAACACTTAACGGTTTTTAGAAAAAATCGCCATCACACGTCTTGTATAATAACGAATTTATCAAACATGTATTTCGAAACTTGTATGACGGATTTTGATAAAATCCTGTTTTTTATTTTTAGTTTTCGATTTTTTTTTTTCATTTTGGTATGCAATTTCTTAGAGTTTATTAATATTTACGGGATTATAAGATTTAAAATATTTTTTTGATTAGTTTTAAAACTAATGGAATTTCAACAAAAAAAAATAAGAAAAATTATTTTTAATTAGAAAAACAAGTTATTCAAAATTTTGATATGCAGAATTAATAATTATCTTCTTCTTTCTTCTTTAATAAAGCCAAAAATTAAAAAAAATCCGTTTTATGAAAAGTACCGTTAATAGACTACCCGTTAATTTGGTTCTGATTAAAAGATACCCAGATAGAACATTGACGTAAATTAAACATGAACACGGCGTTACTATATACGTCCGTAAGATCCGTCCGTATAATATATATATACATAAACGTATAATATATATATATATTATACGGATACTAGCCAAACATTTAACTCTCACTTATATGTACTAAATACATCTTACAGACGTCAACGGCGGCATCGTACTGACGTATATTTGACATAGTATATATATATTGTTGACGCATATTTAACATAAAAATGGCATCGCCATATACGTTTGTAAGACGTAAATATGTGAAAAATAAAAAAAATTATATTTTTTGGTTTATATTTTTTGTTTTACATTTTCTTGTGGTTACTGCATTCTATAATTGATTTGTGATTTCTTATTTTTTTTTAATTTATTAGTTATATTAATAATATATTAAATAAAAGTACTTACCTCATGTCGGAATCGAACCCGGGACCGTTGGCACCAATGGCTAACCTTTCGGCCAATCTTGTTGTAGAATTCGTAGCAGTAAATCGGTATCACTTTGATCTAATACATGGAATCTTTGATGTTTAATATACGTATATCAAACATTCAAGGAATAACTTCAGATCTAAGAATCGAAGTCGTAAGTTAATTAACAAATATGCATTATATGTATATGAGATGTACAATATTCCACCGAGATATGTAGAAAAAACGTATATAAATACGTCATGTTGACAGCAATGCAATTGCATTCATCTTTTTTGTTTATTCTTTGATGTAAAATGTTTATTTTACAATGTACGTAAATTATACATACATAAAATTCGTTCACTATTATTATTAAATAGAACTACAATATCCATTCAGTATATTTCTAACTCAGGTTTATCATAGACGTATACATATTATATACATATATACATATATTATATGTATACTAGATCTACTTGTTCTACCTGGGTAGTTAGTACCAACAAAAGAATTCTTAAAAATTTTCATCAAAACCGCTCGATTCATTTTCGAGAAAAATAAGCTTTTCCTTCACGGATATATGGCAGGTACCGTTATTTTTAGCCCTTAAAATAAAATTTCGAAAACCTCTTTGAGGAATGCCAAAAGATACACACATACCAAATTTAAAGGCAATCGCTTAAACCGTTTAGTATGTAGCTCGTTATACACTCAGATAGACAAACAGACAGACTAACGTAATTTTTGTCTTGATCACTTTTTTAGGCTTCTCTATGATCGTAATGTAATGTTTGATTATTAGATTTTTTTAACGAATGCATAACTTGCTTTATAGTCCCTACAATCGCAAGTAAAAAAAGTATATCATGGTATTGTCAGTAAAACCGTTATTTTTTAATATTTTTTGTTCTGTTTTAAGTCAATGTTCTAATATTACTACTCTACTCTTATATGACTTTTTACTTGTCTCGAACGTACACGCTTAAGCTTTTGGTCACATCTTATTCGAATTAACCTGCATATTAAATGACCTTTTTTCGGGTCATGTTGACCTAAGCAATGTTATTATTTTTTTTAAGAATAATTTACATTATAGAAGAAATTGGGACGACTGGGTCGCACGTACTTGCTCGTATGTGTCTAATCACATTGAAAGACAACATATTGGACAGAAGCAACTAACATTTACGTAGAAAAATTTACAAGGTCTGAACCTATAGAGAGTGTGCAAACCACAAAATTGTACGTATTTTCGTAAAAATGAAGTATGCCATTGCACGTCAAATTATAATAACGAGTTTATGAAAAAAAGTATCGAAAATTGTAGGACCGATTTTAATAAAATCCATTTTTTTTTTTTTTTATTTTTGTAAACAGTTTGTAGAGTTTATTAATAATATACATCGGATCGAAAAATTAAAATAAAATTTACCAATTAGTTTTAAACGTATTGAATTTTCAAAAAACTAATAATAAATAGAAAAAAAGTTTTTTTTTAAATTTTGCTACCTACGCAGAATAATTTTGCTATCTAGATCTCTTCAAATATAAAATTTTATAGAAATACAATGAAAAATCAAATCCAACCGAAAAATTCCAAAATTAAATAAAAACATTATATGACAGATACCATTGATAGAATTTACCGGTATTTTTTTTAATTATATTATAGCTTATAGCTAAAAAAAACTCACAAACATTTTCATCAAAATCGTTGGAGCCGTTTTCGAGACTTTTTCTTTTCGGTTGGAATGTCATGTTTTATTGTTATCAGTTTTTTTTTTAATATTCACGAAATTCTAAACGTTCTTTAAAGTACCTACATATAATTGCGATTAAAAAAGAATTGTGACAGGTGTTCCCCCTTGCCTAGGGTCTGATATAATGATGATGATGGCGACGATTGTATTCCTGGTTTCCCAATCTGCAATTGTGGTGGGGATAATTTTAATTCTTTAAAGTGATTTTCGAAACGTGGCTCTTTTTTTAACATAAAAATTCATTACATATATCGTATATTTCTGCCAGGGTGCTTAGCTCAAAATATTTGTCTGCCATTTTTATTCAAGGATTTTAATGAAATTTTAAAAATATTAACATATTTTTCAGCCAATGAAATGACGTTATTAAACCCTTATATTCCGACCTTCCCCGCAGTCTACCGCCGTCTTCGTATCACACAATCTGCATGCTTTTGTGATAATGTTACATTAAATAAACACCAAAAGTCAGCTTTAATAAAATCACGTTTTTTTTTTTTAGTATTTTATAACTAGGTAGGGGGCTACTACCGACAGCCTCCCCATCGACGGATAAGTGGCAGAAAATTCATTTAATGTTTTTTATATATATTCAGACTATACAACGATACCAAATATTTTCTTAATAAAATGATGTTACAATTTATGTTTCGGGCTCTTAGACTATTTGTGCTATTGGGGAAAATTCAATCCCTTTATTGCTGTTTTCGTCGTGAACGAGAGAGCCTGAACAACATTCAAACACAAAGTGCAAAAAGTACACAAAGCACACAAAAGGAAAACAATTGAAAAGCCATTAACATTTCTATGAAAAAGCTTTCCATTCCAATGCGAGAATGATGTGAATGATTGTATGATGATGTGATTAAAACTCAGTGTTGTTGCGATATTTTTGGTTGTATTTGTTAGTGGTTAGTGTGTTGGACTGCTAACCGAATGAGCCTGGGTTCGAATCCCGCTCATAGTCACCTTCTTTTCCGGGGTACTGCCTCTTGCGAGGAACTGACAAAACCTGCAAGAGTAAAATTTGTCTCGAAAAAGTGCATCTCATCTAGCCGTTCGAAATCGGCGGTAAACTGTAGTTCCCTTCTATTCTTGCAGATTAACAACCCACAGAGGAATGGCTGAGAGAATAAGTCACTAGGCCTTCGCTCCTTAAGGAGCTGTCGCGCCAATAAATTTAACTTAATATTTATTTATTTTTTTACTTTTGTGCGCTTTGAAAACTTGAATATATTGGGATGTTTTCGATTGTATTTTTTTTTTTCAAAAAACAAAGTGTGCTTCTACACGTTGACTGTTAAGTCTTGACTCACATAAGAGCAAAAGAGATAGCGAATTCGAAAGTTGAGAAGAAAGTATTTTGAAGTATTTTGAAAGAAGTAATTTGTTCATTGACTTTTTTGGCGTTTTTCTTTTCTCTTCTTCTTTTTATCATTGTGTTGCTTTATTATGTTTTCGGTGCTTGTAGAGTCGTTTTCGCTGTGAACGGATTTTATTATATTTGTTTATGCTTTTTCTTACATATTTCCTTTGAAAAGAATAATTGTTGAACAGAGAATACGACATATCTGAGCAATTCGAACGTAAAAGATTTATTTTATTATTTTTAACTGCTTCATGTCAAAAATAAAAAATACAACATTTTCAAGCAGAAAAAAGAACATAGAGGACTGCCAAATTTGAGTCAAGCCAGTCAAGCGAAAAAGTCGACAGTGTAGAACCGCGAGACTCATGGAAAGAAAATAACAAAGAGAACTTCGAAAACAGTCATGACTGGCCAGTCAACGTGTAGAAGTACACAAGCACAGAAAAGTTAAAACTTCGAAAACACATATACCTTGGTTTAGTAGAGCTTTTCCATAAGAGTATGGTATGAATGATTGTAGGGTAATATGATCAAAGCTTAGTGTTGTTGCGATGTTTTTGATTGTATTTGTTTTTTTACTTTCGTAGACTTTGTAGGCTTGAGCATATTTAAGCTTTTGTACATGCTGACTTGAAAGGTTGATATGGAGATACGCTGTTGTATAAAGGACAACAGATAATATTTTAACTTCTTTTAGTATTTTTTTGCACTTTGTATTTCGACGTAGTTCATGCTTAAAATCATCCCAACAACAATGAGCTTTTATCATATTATCATGTGTTTGCCTTTTTCTTGGCATTGAAATCATTATTGCGGGCGATTTTAATGTACACAATTCAATTGGCTGCGCTATTCTGGTCAAGCAACACTCGAAGGAAGGTATGTCGAGCTCTTTGACTGGTTACATCACCTTACCCAACTAATCGATGTACCAACTCGAATACCGGATGTAAGTCAACGGGAACGGCCTAAATAATTCTTTTTTTCGTAACTTTAACTGGTCACTATGCTTCATTGATAGTGACATTGATGCCAGGTTGGAATGATCACAAATGTGAGTCTTCTAAGGATGCGCGCATTTATGCCTAACAGAGTAAAAAAACATTAAGCCTTAAGAAAAGTTCTGTTTTAACTAGGAGTGTTTTTTTAAAAAAGAAATAAGTTTCCGATCTTACAAAGTAAATCGGAAGAAGCACAAACAAGCAAGAAACTCATGCAACTCCGTTATTGAAAAAACCAAATTTTTGCATGACCAAAAATTACAGCAAACAATTCTGAAATGTCCCAAAGGCAGTACAAATTTTTGGTCTTTTGTAAAAAATAATAAAAAAACCTCAACATCCTCGGTTCCAACGTTAATCGCTTATGACAAACCTATTGTCTACTCTTCAGAGAAGGCAAACTTGCTCGCAGCCATTTTGCTGCCTGCTCTCCCGCTACCTCACAGCAACGTTGTCCCTCCTTTACTTGAGAAAGTATATTTTTTCATGGGATATATTTTTTTCCTGGACGGTTTCAAGTCTGTCAAGCCCCAGGGCTCAGTTCTGTCTCCGACTCTTTTCCTCATTTTTATAAATGATTTTCTGTCTGTTTCTTCTAATCCACTTAACTGTTTTGCTGACGACTCTACCCTTAGCTTTTTATATTCGTTGGACGATTCTTATACCTCGCCTTCAGACACAATGGGGTAATACAAATTGTGTAGAGTTTAATGCTCTGAAAACTCAATGCTATCTTCTATCGTTAAAGCTAAACATACCCCCAATGCCATTGTCCATGAATGGCACTTACATCGAAGAAACCGAAAAGCTCTCAGTACTCGGTATGTGTGTCAACGACGACCTCCGTTGGAATGGCCATATATTTGAGATCGCCAAAAATGCTGCTAAGTGCTTAGGTTTTCTGTATCGACGCAAGAAGTTTTTTTCCCCTTCTGATCTGGCTACAATTTACAAAGGGTTTATACGTCCGAAACTCGTGTACAACTCCCACCTCTTGGCAGGTTCTGCGCAAACATCACTACACCTGCTCGATAGAATACAAAAAAAAAACGTTAACATTAAAAGTAAATAGAACTGCGTCTGAAACAATTGCCCCTGTCGATCGCCGTCGCAATGTTTTATGCCTTTCCTTATTTTATCTTTTCTTTTAGACAAAAATGTTCACTCGAAGTAGCCAGCTGCATTCCTTCCCTTAAAAAATTCTCCCGTAATACTCGTCTAGCAAGGAATGCTCATCAGTTGACGTTGAGCCAATTTCGGACGTACCGTGAAATATAGGGATTCTTTTTTTTAGCCGAACAACACAAATTTGGAATGGTTTACTCAGCGAGATTTTCCCTTGCCATTTCGATTTGCAAGCATTCAAGAACAATGTTAATAGACACCTTCTGTCTTTGGTCTTTCCCGTCACTATCTTTATAATGCTCGCGCAGTGTGCTCTACATAAAGAGGGAAACAAATAGTCCCTTGTGCGCGCTCTAATTATAAAATAAAATTTCATCATACAATCAATTATACAATTTATTAATCTCATATGGAAAAGCTCTTTTAAACCAATGTATATGTGTTTTCGATGTTTCTACTTTTGTGAGCTTTGTGTACTTCGTGCACTTAATGTTTGAATGTAGTTCAGCTTTTAATGTGATATTTTTTGTAGCAGCTAGCACGTTGGCACAGTACTTAAGCTAAAAATGTCTACCCTGAAAACATGAAATGAAAGGAAATACTAAAATGACATTAAGGAAGACAAGAAGACAGAAAACAAAAGTGAATCAACGATAGTCGCAGAGCGAGAGTTTCAATTTTAAAAAGCACATAAGCATTCCTAGCGATTGGCTTAGATGCAAATATGTAGTATATTTCTGTGTATCTTGCAGGTCTTACAAAAACTTAGCCTTAAAATAAAGAAAGGTGAAACGGTTGCTTTGGTCGGATCGTCTGGATGTGGGAAATCTACGTGTATACAACTTTTACAGCGCTTCTATGACCCAAATGGTGGACATATTTTTATAGATAATGTCAATATCAAAGATTATGATGTTAAAAGTTTACGTGAGAAAATTGGTGTTGTTGGTCAGGAACCAGTATTGTTCTGTACAACTATTTATGAAAATATTCGATACGGTAAAGAAGATTCAAGGAGAGAAGACATTATAAAAGCTGCAAAGGCTTCTAACGCTCACACTTTTATTCAAAAACTTCCACAAGTAATAGGTTTTTCATAGTTCTAAATAAATTGAATGTGATATTGTTGTTTTTCATTTTTATTAGGGATACGAGACTTTTGTTGGTGAGCGTGGAGCTCAATTGTCTGGAGGACAGAAGCAAAGAATTGCGATTGCGAGAGCACTTGTTCGAAATCCGGAAATTTTACTTTTGGATGAGGCCACTTCTGCTTTGGATACTGCGAGTGAAGCGAAAGTTCAAACTGCCCTTGAAAAGGCAAGCGAAGGAAGAACTACTATCATAGTTGCACATCGATTATCCACAATCCGCCGAGCAGATAAAATCGTCGTTATTGACAAAGGTCAAGTTGTGGAAATTGGGACCCACAAAAAGTTAATGGATAATAAAGGACAATACTTCAGCTTAGTGACAACGCAAATAGGAAATGAAAATTTAAGTAAGCAATAAAAGTATTGATGTGGCAGCTTTACATTCGAAAGTAAATTCAATGTATATCTGCAACACAGAGATTTACACGTTTGAGAAAAATACGAGTTGGCTGATACGATACTTAAATATTTATGTTCAACTTAAGCTCTTATGTGACAGTTTATGCAGAAAAAAAATTGAACATAAGAGCTTAAGTTGAACACAAGTATTTAAGTATCGTATCAGCGAAAGGGTCTAAGTGTCACTTATTGCGGTTACATTTGGGATGCATTATGATTTTCGGAACCTATGATTTTGCACCTTATGCTCTTTTGATGCATTTTTTTAAGATAAAATATTTTTTTATATTAATACCGTATGTCTTAAAAGCCTTAAAGTAGCTAATTGCCAAACGGTGATTGCTCAGAAAACAAAAAACGAATATTGTTTAATAGTGTCTTAAAACTTATTTTCAAATTATTTTAAATTACCTTCACGCTTTAAAGCCTAGCCAAACAGAGCGTGTTTTGACGCCGCATTTTAATGCCGCGTTTCAACGCTACTTTGTAATATACAGCAAGAAATATCCAATGTCACACAGAGCGCGTTTTTAACGCCAAGTCGAGCTCAACGCGGCATCAAAGCGGGCGGTTAAACTCTGCGTTATGTTAAATTATTATTTTTTTAAGATTTTTTTTTTAAGATAAGAAGTCACTTTTAAAGGATCCATACTTTAACGCACTACTGAAGCTCTTAGATAGCGCTTAGAACTCTGCATTAAAATAATCTCAACTCCACGTCAAATAGTCTAGTTCTTGCTCTCGTTACAGACAGTTCTCTCTCAGACTTTTCCAAACAGATAATTTTTCTATTGTCTTCATTATGGACATTCAATGTCTAAAAGTGTTATTTTTTGCGTAATTTGCCTATCCGGTTTTCATTTTAAATGTACACAAATGATTCGGATCGGGTTTCGCTTGATTCCAATGATAATAACTATTTTCTGGAAGTGCGGTTTATGCAAAAACATAGCTTTTCTTAGCTGCATACCAATTATCAAGAACTTTTATCGCTTTTTTACTGAGCATAAATCTGATTTTGATAACGTTGTGCAACCAATACGCATAACACGCTCACAAGTTAAACCATTACCTACGGTTCAAAACAAAAACAACAATCAATTAAATTTTTTAAAAGGAAAAAAATGTCTTCCTCCCCACGCTTTCTTTATTCACCATTACCTAAATTAGCTCTCGCGAAAGTTAAAAAAAAGGTTTCCTCTAAGCAAAACACAAAAACAATAAGCAATTCGAACTCTTCTATGCAGAGTAATGATCTTGCTAAAGCTTTAAGAGTGCAAGCCCAAGCATCGACTTCAAAAGGAAATTCGGCGACGCCGCCATCGCCACCGCCGGCTGATGAAATTTGTGCATCTTCTCTATCCGCTGGTTCTGATAGAACTGCAACTGATGTAAGCAAATCAAATTCGGAAGACTTAAATAAAACGGAGATTATCATTGTTGATGGGGTTGCTGCTGCTGCTGCCGTTGCCCTACTGCTGCTAACGACCCTGACCCTGTTGTTGTTGGTGTGGATGATGAAAGTAGTGCTGTTGGAGCTGCTAATGATGTTGTTTTTAATGTTGAAATTGAAGGTGCACTTGCTTCGCCTTTGGTTGGCGTGGATCTTGGTGCTGAGACTTATGCCGGTGTTGCCAATGTTGCGAACGAGACTACGATCGGAAAAGGTACTTTTAAAAATGCAGGTCATAGAAAAAATGATAATGGTCATCGCTCTAAAAAAACAATGTTTGGTACTGCTGCTGTTGTTGGGGATTCCTGCCAACTTTTTCGACATGGCCTTAGATCCACCTATTTGGCCTATTAATGTGCAAATGAAAAGGTTGGTAATTTTTCCAAAAAAGGACGACATTTCCAAGGTGAAATAATAAATAGAGCTGTTGGAACATCAAATAAAGACAAAAATCAAGTAAACAATTTATTACCATCTCTATCGCAACTGCGTGTTTACTTTCAAAATGCTGGAGGTATAAGAACAAAATCTCTTCAATTATTCACCTCATCATCACTTCATGAGTTCGACGTCATCGTCATTGCTGAAACTTGGTTGAATCCACACTTTCTCTCAACCGAATTCTTTGACACTTTGACCACGTAGTCCTATAGATATATATTCTATTCACATATCAAATATTTTGTCTTAAGTTAGTGGATTAACGACTGATCAGTATCCTTGCATATTATGTGATTTCAATCTTGGTGAAATCGATTGGTGCTTCGTAGAACACGAACAAATATTAGTTCCATTTAACGTACATAAGGAAATTGAAAGTTTAGTCGTCGATTCATTATCTTCACTTGATCTCTTTCAAATTAATATTATTAAAAACTATCTTGGAAGAATTCTTGATCTTGTTTTTACTAATAATGATTTAAAATAAACTGTCCAATTCCCATTATTAAATATTATTATTATTATTACAATCAATTAAACTTTACATAAATGTATAGAATAATATATATTTACAACACTATAGCTACCAGGGCTTAAGGCTGATATAAAGTTTAGGTTTAGGGCGGTCGAGAGCCAGGTTTAAAGATCAAACTGTCTCTTGACCGCCCCAAAACTTTTTATAAGGATTTGGATGTTATAAGCTATTTTCTAGATTTAATTTACATAATAGGATATTTCCTTGTATACCAATGTGCCCCGGCACCCAAACCAGCTGTCCCAAATTTTCCTGATGTAGGGAGATAGGCTGTCAGTACAAATGACTGTTTTTTGTTTGCTTTTGTAGGCGTTTTCCGTGGCTTTGAGTATCGCTAGTGTTTCTATGGAGAAGATTGAAAAGTAAGGAGGAATCTTTTCAGCAAATATGAGATCTCCAATTCAATTTACTACAGCATACTCAGCGTTATCCTCTTGTTTTGTCGTTAAAAATTGCAAGATAGATTTCCTTAGGAGTTTCTTCTTTCTTGAATTGTATTAATTGAGGTGTAATTCAGTAGCCATGGCAGGTGTTTTTCGGGGGTTGATTTTTTGAAAGTAAGGTTGAGTCCGATTACTTTGTCAAATTTCAAGGCGCTGTACAGTGCTGATGGAACTTTGGGAGTTTCTTTCCTGTTCAAGATTTTGGTTGCATCAAGGTGGATTGTGGATGTAGGGGAATGGTATAATTTTGGTAGAAGCCGGGTTGTAAGATATTCTTTTCTGACTGCTAAGCGAAAGAACCTGGGTTCAAATCCAGCTCATAGCCACCTTTTTTTTCTGTGGTACTGCCTCTTGCGAGGAACTGACAAAACCTCCAAGAGTAAAATTTGTCTCGGAAAAGTGCATCTCATGTAGCCGTTCGGACTCGGCGGTAAACTGTAGGTCCCTTCCATTCTTGCAGAGTAACAACACACACACAGGAATGGTTGAGAGTATAAGTCACTAGGCCTTGGCTCTTAAGGAGCTGTCGCGCCAATAAATTTATTTATTTATTTATTTGATTGGATACACCAATTGTTAATGTTTTGAAGGATTTGATTGATCCTGCTTTCTGTGGAGGATATATCATTGCATTTTGATAGAATATATAAATCATCCGCGTAAAGCGTATGACTTAAGTTTTTGAAACTTGTTATTATGTTGCTTATGTCATCGTAGGCTATGATAAATATTACTACCGAAAGAGGGGATCCTTGCAGAACGCCATTGTAAATTTTAGAGTGGTAGTTGTTAACCTTGACACGGAATGTTTTATGAATGAGAAAAGATTTGATGTAGTTGTACATCTTTGGGGCAATCTTCCATTGTACTAATTTATTTAGGATTAAGCGGATTCCTTTTCGGTCAAAAGCCTTTTCAAAGTCGACTGAAACAATTGAAACATGATTTCTGCAGGATAGAGCCGATGAAACGTATTCATCTATATGTAGTAGAGAATCAATTCTGCTCCGGCCTTGTTTAAAAGCAACTTGATGTAGGTAAATGAGATTATTACTTTCAATAAAGTAGAGTAACATTTTTGAAATAATTTTTTCCATTAATTTGCTCATACATGGGAAAAGAGAAATAGGTCTGTACCCATTGGTGGATGTTTTATTTTGTTAAGGCTTGGGAATAGGTATCATTGTTGAGGTTTTCCAAGTTTGAGGAATCCTACCTTGGTAAAAAATATTATTAAAAAGTGAAATTAAGCTTTGTTTTACTATTGGAGGAGCATTTATTAGCATTGGGTACGAGATGCGGTCGAAACCAGGAGTCTTACCTTTTACTGATTTGAGACAACTTTCAGAAAATTCAGAAAAATTTGAATCATTAGAATAAGAGGACCAATGTTTTGCAAAATGTTCTGAGATTTCATCACAATAAGTCAGAGTAGTCGATTCAGTTACAATGACTTTTATACCATATGGGCAATAGCTACTGGTTAGTGTTCTTATGTCAGACCAGATTTTTCTGCTTTCGGAGTTAGGATTTATTTTCTCTGTAATTTTTTGAAAACTTGATGACTTAGCAATTTTTACCTGTCGCCTAAAAACAGCGTTAGCTTTTTTGTAGTTTACAAGATTTGTGTCGTTAGGATATTTTTTGAAAATTTTCCAAAGCCTTTTTTTGTTTCTCGTAAAAAGTTGATTTCTGGGGTCCACCATGGAACCATCTTTCTGTAGATCTTATGTTTTGTTTGGGAGATTGAAATGTTTGCTTCAAAGAGAATGCTCTTTTTTATACTTGCCGCTTCTCGATGTATGTTTTGGGATTGAGGATAGGAGTTTATCGCAATCAGCATGATCGGTTTTGAATTTGGGGTTGGGCTTATCAAAATTGGATTGAATTCCAAGTTTGATTGTCGTTAGTATTGGAAAGTGATCGCTTCCATGAAGGTAATCGTTCCTTTTCCATGTGAAAGAAGGTAATACATTTGATGAAATAAGCGTTAGATCAACATGTGTAAAGGTTTTATGGGTCGAGAAATGCGTCGGGCTGCCATCGTTAAGGAGAGAAAGATTATTGGTTGTAATGAAGTTTTCAACTTCCTTTTCTCTTGTGTTACCTATAGGAGAACCCCAAAGAGGACTCCAGGAGTTAAAGTCACCTGTAAGCAAGCCAGGAATGTTGACCGCGTTGACTATATTTTCTATATCTAATGACGAAAATGGTTGAGATGAATGGATATATATTGAGATTATTGCCAATTTAATTTTGAGCTGAATCTCTACAGCAATCGCAGATATGTTTGAGTTTATGTTAATTATTTTGTGGGGAATGGACTTATGAATCAATAGGCCTGTACCATTTCTTGCTGTTGAATTTGAGTCAAAATTGTGGAAGTATACCGCATACTCTTTTGGTGCTTTGACAAAACTATTGGATTGAACATGGGTTTCTTGTAGTGAGATAATCGATGGTCTTCTTTTATAAGAAGTTCAAGTTTGTGGCTTTTATTAATTTATCCATTAAGTTTCCATTGAAGAACTTTAAGGATTGAATTATATGAAATTGGTGACTTTTGAGCAGTATAATCTGTGTTATACTGGCTTAAATCAGCTGGAGTTGTATTTGTGTTTACGTAGTGAAATTTATGACTCTGCCTCCCAGAAGCTGAATCCCCCAAATTCCTAAAAGAATTTGTGCGATTCAACCTCTGGACGGCAGAGTCTGTAGTAGGAAAACCATTCCTATTTTTAATGTCATCATCATTTTCGGAGATGTCATGATAATGAGAAAACGTTTCTGTATCGGTAGCCATTGGTATGGCAGTTTGATTTGGAGTTGAATAAGTTTTATTTAAGAAAGAATTTGAGTTAAATGTATTAATTTTTGAGTTTGTCATTTGGGTTGTAGGTGTGGGAATTTGGTTATTTGTAATGGAAGGTACTGAAACTATTGCGTCAGTTTCCATTGGATCTTGAGTTGAGTTTTTTTTTATTTTGAGTGGAAGTTGTGGTTGAAATAAGTTGAGAAGGTTTTGAATTGTTATTTTGCAAAGTAGTTGATGGTGCGGTAGATGAAGGGGGTTTTATAAAGTAGGCTTTGTTAGCCAGTGAGACGGGTGGTTGGTTATTGTGTTGATTTGGTGTTAGCATGATTTTGTTTTGTGGAAATGCTTTGAGTGGTTTCGATTGGATTGAACTTTTTTTTTCTACGATAGGGAGAGAAATACTCTCTTGTGATTTAAGAGGTTGGGAGGTTGGAAGGACAGAGTTGATGTTGGTGTTAGATAAAGTAGAAAGGTTGATTTTTTTACAACTGAAGAGTATTCTAAAGAAGAGATGGGAGTATGATTTTGTTCAGCGTATATTTTATTTGCTTCGGCCATGCTACATTTCTTATAGTTTTTATTTTCAAGGTTTCTTTGACCTGAATAAACCGATTGCAGAGTTTTGATGATGCAGGATGTTCTTCTGAACAATTGGCACAAGAAGTGCGTGTGCAATTTTCAGAAGGGTAAGGAGGTAGGTTGCAGAAATTACATGTTAGACTACGGTTACATCTTTTTGAAGTGTGGCCGAGTAGTTAACAGGTCTTGCATCGCATCGGGTTTGGAAAGTGTTCTTCGACTTGAAGAGTATCCAAAGTTGACAGATGTAGGGGGGCGAAAGCGGTCAAAAGTGAACAAGACAACGCCAGTTGCCCGTTCTACTTCAATTATTTTGTTGGTCTTTTCTTCAGTTTCAATTTCTTTTTTTGTGAATTTGTAGACCTCGGTTACCCCTTGGTCTTTCATTTCAGCCACAATTTCTTTTTCGGTTACATGCACTAAGCAGGTAGTATAGAATTAAGTTGTGAGTGTAGAGAAACAACAATTGGGCAAAGATTAGACAGCATTTTTTTGGAAAGGAAGAGATCTGCTATTTTTTTGGATTTCATTAAAATAAGAAGATTACCAACACGACGATGTGTGATGTATTCATATGAGGTGCTGATGCCATCAATGGCTTTTTTGATGAGGAAGACGCTAAATGATGTTAGGGGTTTGGAAGGTTCGCCTGGGGGAAATGATGATAAATTTCGGATTGGAGTTGATTGAATTTGATGGTAAGTTTATACTAAGGTCTAGTGGAGAATAGGAGGTTTTTTGTTTTTAGTTTTAGGGGGGTCGGACGGCTGGTCTAACACACTTAACTTGTTGCCCGAATGGGCAGGCGGCCCTGGGGCCATTTTTTTATAAGTGTTCGCACTTTACAAATCACCAAATGATTTGCACGACACGAGGTATGAATTAGGACACGGAAAGGGTAAGGTGGGAGAAGGGAATAGAAAAAACACCAGCTTTTAAGAGAGCAGATTTGTAACGATCGGAAGACGATGTTGTCGGCTCGGGAGATAGTCAATGACTCCCCATTATTAAATAATTCTGTTCACCATATTGCTTTTGCTATATGTCCCGGAAAGATCACTTCGGAACAGACGTGTACTATTTCACGTATCTAGCCATAGAACTTACTATGGTTTAAATGAGCCCATCTCGCGATCCTTAACATTGTTCAACTCTGTTTCTGATGAAGTCGACATTGTAATGAGTAGGGATCAATTCAAACGAAATGTCTTAGAATTGTTAAATTCTTGTTTGTAAACTTTTAAATTATCACGAAATTGTCTTAACCACCATTGTGTAATGACAAAATATATATATTATCTTTAGCCTATTAGTTGTATTAAATGTAATCAGCAGATTTTAATCCATTGATGAAATAAATAAATAAATAAAATAATCTCAACGGCGGGTCAAAAACGTGTTCTGTTGACGAAACCTTTATACTTCATAGTTTTGTGATAGTATATACAAGCTATCCCCGTAGGTGATTAAAATTCATGGTCTAATTGAGTGGACACTTAAATATCCTTAGTGAATGTAATTTCTTACTAAAAACCTGCTCGCCTTTGGTTAACTTACAAATCAACGTTGATTACATTTTATTTAGCTAGACCAATTCCAAATCGGCAATAATTATTTTAGTTTTTCGTTATCAACATAAATTGTTAAGGAAAACGTGTAAGTGAAAAAAACCCTCAATAAAGTATTACTACTGCTAATACTACATCCCCGAAGGTGCCACAAAAAACCAGCAACCACAAAAAGTTTTTTAAGTCTGAATAATTGTTGTTAATGCTATTTTCTTTTATGCTTTTTATAATCAGCACTAAGCCCCACTGTTGCCCAGCAACCAAATTTGTTTGTAGAAGACGAAGATGAAGCCGAAATAGCAATAGTTAAAGAAGATGAGGTATGAATATTAAAATAACATTAAGGATCTATGTATACCATCTCATATCACCCAATTACTTATTTTTAATTAGCCACTTGAATCAAAAACGGAAAGCAATTTTTCTTCCATGGCCTTAATGAAGCTTAACAAGACTGAATGGCCCCATATATTAGTTGGATCAATTTCATCAATAATAATGGGTTGTGCAATGCCCGTTTTTGCTGTACTGTTCGGTGAAATTTTGCAAATCCTTGCTTCCGATGATCCGGCATACATTCGATCTAACACTAATATATACAGTTTGTATTTTGTAATTTGCGGGATTGTTGTCGGAGGAGCAACATTTTTACAGGTACAGAATAATGTTTTAAAATATTTGACTATAATAACAGGTTTTATATCTTTAAAGATATATACATTTGGCATAGCTGGAGAATTATTAACCGAAAGACTGCGAGGCATGATGTTTGAAACAATGCTAAAACAGGAAATAGGTTGGTTTGATGACACAACAAATGGCACTGGAAGTTTGTGTGCACGGTTATCCGGTGATGCATCAGCTGTGCAAGGAGTAAGTTGAAATACGGAACCCGTCTTGGGTATGCATAAAATAAGCTGCAATGAATGTCTTGAAACCAGTTCCAAGGCATTCATATTTTCTCAGGTACCTTATTCATTGCACTCACATCTTGAAAAGCATTACACTACATTACATTTTAATCTATGGAGTAGACAAGCTTACGAGCACTGGCTACTGTGGCCATCGGCTCAGACAATTACAAGACAACACACAAGACGACATTGATACAGGACAGAACAGAAGATATAGAGAGAAGGGCAAACAGAAAACACATCCACATGTCAACAGCACGCATTTCCTTTTCAGACGGTTTGATACCAAAACTTTAAGTGTAGTGTACTCATGAAAAATGAGTATTCGTTAGTGTGTACAACGAGTACACCAAGTACACCGATAACACCGAATATAATTATTTATGTACTGGTCAAATACGAAGTCCTCATAATTATATCCTTTAACATAATAGTAAGACTCGGAGGCGATCGGAGGCTATGTAAAAGTGTGCTAAAGAAGAAAAATTATTGAGATCAATAAACTTATATTACAGAAGAAACTAATGAATTAGATTTTTTGATATACTTTATATTTATTAATATTTTTATAATTAATTTTTTAATTCCGTTCATATATCAGTTTTATTAACATTGTCTATCCGAAGAAAAAACAGACTTTTAATTGTTCTAAAAAAGTACGTAAAACAGTTTTGAGCGGAAAAATTTAGACGCCATTTTATTTCTTTAAAAAATATGAAAAGTGTTATTTTTATTTAAATCGTAGGAACGGTTTTTAAATAAAACAGTTTTTGTATTTGTATTTATTTTATTCATTCAATCTATAATTTATAGAAATATACTTTTCATTAATAAAATAAGAATAATAGTGTACATTCCTTAACTAGGTAGTTAGCGATGAATGACACATCTAGTTTAAAAATTCATTAATAACTGATGTAGGGTGACAATCAGTAATTTAAGTAACAAGAATAAAATAATAATAACATTACAGAAAAGAAGAGCTTGCTAGCAACTTTATAGAAAAAATATAGTAGGAAATAATTATTTTTGAACATTACAAAACAATATTTACAAAAAAATTATTGATCTTGAAATGTGTTCTGTAAGCAAAAGATACATTCACTAAATTCATATTGTTTACACGTAAGTTGTACATTTGATAACTCCTACCAGGAATATTTCCGCTTTGTTTAAAAAAATTTCTAAATACTTTGAAAACATATAAATGTCTCATTGGCAGAATTTGCAATCTTTTAAATAAGACAAAACTTACGGTCATCCTATTTTCATTTAAAATGATTCTAACTAAATGTTTCTGAGCTGTTAATAGAGGTGTAAAAGTAATTGCATAAGATCCACCCCAACTACTAATACCGTATTGTAACTTCGAGTTTGCGAGAGCAAAATAGATCATTTAAAAAAAAAAATCGGAGCAAAAGGGTTTTATTAAATAAGTTTTTTGTATGACCGATAGCAAATAATTTTTTATCATTTGAATATGATCTTTCCAATTCACGTTGTAATCAAATATATCTCCTAAGTACTTGAACTTCTACTTCTACTTTAAAGCAATTTTTTGAACATTGATAATTGGCTTCAAAATTACTTATTCCACACTTATGAATAGGTAATGAATACTGTTTACAATCGTGACCATGGAACCGTAAATTGAAGTCATAAAGACTATTCCCAGACACCTCAAAACACATAAACTTAGTTTTTTCACTTACAACTAATTTGTGATCTGAAAAATAAACCACTGCCTTAAGATTTCAAGATCATTTTTAATATTGGCAATGCTTTCAAAGACAGTGTTTGATGAATATGTGAATACGATATCGTCAGCAAAAGCAGTTGAAATACCTTTTAGTTTTAGTTTGAAAATGGAGTTTATATAAATTAAGAAAAACAAAGGGCCAAGCACTGATCCCTGAGGAATACCATTTTTAAGCAGTCTTGGTTCACTAAAATTCCATTGCTGTTGACTCTTTGTTTTCTATTTTTTAAATAAGAGTTTAGCAAATTGAAAAAACTACCGCAAAAACACGCATTATAAAGTTTGCTTAGTAAAAGTTCATGTTTGACTAGATCGAAAGCTTTAGTGATATTAATAAACAGGCCCATAGTTTTCTTCTTGTCATTCAAACTTCCATACAGTTGACTACAAACTCTAAGAATAGCATCTTCTGTTGACAAACAAGCTCTGAAACCAAATTGATTATTAAAGAAAAATTTAAATTTTTCCCAGAAGAACAAAATTCGCACTTTGATTAGTTCCTCAAAAATTTTTGAAAAAATTGAAAGTAGTGATGTGGAAAATTGGATATAAGTGTCTCTTTCCTTTTTTAAAGCGCGTTATGACTTCAGCACATTTTAGATGATCTGGAAAACAACCAGTTTCAACACATTTATTAAATACAAACGCTAGAACGTCCACAACATACCAAGCAACATTTTTCAACAAATGGCTAGATACACCATCACTAGTAAACGAATGTTTATTTTTTTAAGACACAATAACGTTGAAAACTTCTCTTGACGTTATCGTATCAAAAACGAAACTATTTGATTGCATATCGTCTACGCAAATTTCTGAAGAAATGGAACAATTACAACTAAAACAAGTATTTAAACTAGGTTTTAATTTGTTTAAAATTTCAACAAAATATTCGTTAAATTTATTTGAAATATTTCGAGAATCAGATTCAATATTTCCTTCAATTTCAATAAAATCAATTTTATTAGATTCTTTATTTTTACCTAAAATGTTATCTACAACACTTTCTACTCTTCCCAAATATTCCCTTCAGCATTTAAAAACTTATTAGAATAATAATTTTTACGAGTTTCTTCAATTTCTTTATTAATTGTTTTGCATAGATTTTCATAGTGTTGTTTAAGTTTATTATTGTTTTGATGTTTTTTAAATTTTAACCTCATTTTATTCTTTTTTTGTTATTTTATTAAAAAGATGATTGTTCATCCAAGGTTTAAAGTGTTTGATTTTGCCTGATTGCTTTTTTTGGAAAGTACTTAACTAATATGATTTTTTAAGATATTTAAAAACAAATCAAATGCAAAAGAAGGATTATTTTCTGAATAAACTTGGTCCCAGCCTTCGAAAGTTAGAAATTCTTTTATTAGTTTATAATCAACACAATTTTTTCCTATATTTGTGGGTTTCATATTTTAAGAACGATCATCAAAAAAGATTTTTAATGCAATCATTTTATGATCAATAATTTTTAAATCATAAACTTGACCATTAAATATGTTTTTTTTCTTTTTATATCACAAAGATATGTGATCTCTGCAAATCATTGAAGAACTCGTCACGCGGGTAGGTTCGTTTATAAAACTTTTAAGACCAAACGAAGCCATAAGAAATAAGTAATTCTCAGAATCTTTGCCAACTTTGTTAAAAAATATCAACATTTACCTAATACAATTAAATTTTTAGCTGAGTTTGCATTCAAAATATTGCTTAATTCGTCAATGAAAACATTTTTTGGAAATTCATTAAGTCTGTAAATGCATAGCAAAGTGTAAAATAAGCAACTACGCCTCCAGGCTCCAGCAGGGTATGCTTCGTTGCAATTACCAAAAAAAGTATAACCTTGTACGTATATTTTATAATTCTAACTCACTATTTATACATCCACATTTCAGTTAAAATAATAATAACTGGTAAATTAGCTAATGAATTAAGATGAGCCAAGAAAATTGAAAACAAATTTCTCATACTACGAATATTTTGAAGTAAAGAAAAACAATAATCTAAGGAAGGAACAATATTGACTGGGTATTCACATACAGAAAAATACTAAAACTCATAATTTTGAAAAATCTGCACTACAATTAATTCTTACATGATTGTAACCCTGATTCTTCCGCATGATAGTCCTATTCCTCGTCCATTCATATTTATACTTCTTTTGCATCTTCATTGTTGTTGCAAGTTTGAATAATCGTCTTGTTTTTATATGTCAAGCATTCGTTTACATATATCTTCCCCGAAGTTGCATTAGGTTTGATCAGGTTGGTTGTTAATGGCTCTCTTTTCTCTCTCTTTGCTTTCATTATCCTCTCCTTACACAGTTTAGAAACCAATTTTACATGAATATTTTTCGTAGCAGCGCTTCTATTTGTTGTTGGTTTTGCTAATTTTATTTTCTTCATGTAACATTGGTTTATGTCTCTCTCCTGTACATTCAAATTTAAACCATCACGAAGAATTTTCAGTGCAACATCAGTGTTGTGTTTGACATGTCGGCATCGATAGTAGGTATGTTGAGTGTTGACAATGTCGATAGAGTTTGAAAGCAGTTGTTGTTCTAGGTTATTAACCTTTGCTTTAAAAGATTAATTCTTTTCTCACACTCCTCATTTTTGGCAATGAGTGTATTAATTTGTTTTGTCTGGTTTTTCTCCATTGAGACAATATTTGCACAGATCATCTTTTATGTAACAGAAGCACTAGGTACGTTGGTGGCAGATGAAGGGAGATTCGATGATCGTTTACTAGGTTGAGTCTAGGCGGCAGGCTGCAGTGGCAGTGACGTTAAAAGTGGTGACGGCGCTGCTGCTGTTGGTGGCAATATCGATGACGATATTATGATATCGTATTGCAGTCATCTTAACACAATTTCCATGGAAAATGATTCCGCACTCACGCACTTTATTTTTATTTCAGTTCTTGTTATTTTAATTTTACAGATTGAACAAGACATTATGATTATATTTTTTTTTGAAAAATCAAAACAAAAGCTCTCTATGATGTATACCCCATAACACTGAGAACTTAACAACTTTTTTAAAAAATAAAAAATAATAATTAAAAATGCTAAATTAGGCACAAAAATAACATTCATTTAAAAACATAATTAAAAAAATCCACCTACCCGTATATTATATTATAAAAATACAAAAATAATTATTCGGAAGGTGTTTTATGTTTAATTACTTTGGCTACCTTCTTGAATATCAAATTTGATCGTAATCGGGTAACCAGTTCTCGAGAAAGTCGAAGAAAAAAAAACGGTCTGGTACAGTTTTTAGCCCACCGACTTGACTTTTTTCAACAAAAATATATTCCACACCTACAAAAGTTTTAAAATTTGCAATTAAAAAAAATAAAACATTGTGTTCCATCGTGTACACACACTTCTTTTTAGAGATGTCTTTAAGGCTAGCATTAGACGGCCCTTGTAATTTGTCACTGCAGTGACACTGTGACGTCACAACAAAATAGGTCCTACCACCGTCACTGCCGTGACAAAGGTAATCGTGTCACGGCTAGCTTCAGTGACTATCACACGAATGGCACATGTCTGTCATTGTTGCCCCAAAATACAATGAACGTCAAGGTGTGTCACGGTTGTCCCTGTGTCTCGGTTTCACTGCAAGGACATGCAAAACAATGACGATCACACGACGTGATCACACAGCTGATCTTTGGTGGTGAGCCTTAACTGCAATGACATTTATTATTTTCAGCAGTGACGATCACACGGCGTCATTCAAATGAGTCACTGTTGGTTGGTTGTTTTGGTTAAATATAGACGTGAGTTTCTGAAGTGTTTCATTTACCTAAATTAGTAAAAAAAAAAGAATAAATAATACATTCCAATTACAGTGATTAAAGCAAAAGGAAAAGTCACATAAGTATGTCCACACTAAATATGGTAGAGGTGGCGATTCTCGCGGCCTACATCTTGGAAAGCAGACAGTGACGATGACTCCGACAACAACCAAAGGCCAACGCAAAGAATTCGTTCCTTGTAGTCCAAAAATTGGTTGTTGCGACGTGAGAATGAAGGTTTGACGCCGTGTTTTAGTGCCAAGTTTCAACACCGCGTTGTAATATACCGCAATACATATCCCATGTCAAAAAGAGCGCGTTGTCAAAGCAGCGACCAGTTCAACGCGGCGTCAATACGCAGGGTCAAGACGCGGCGTTGTAATAAATAACAATTTTTTTTTGACGCCACGTTACAAAAGATTATTTTTTTGAGAATTAAAGGCTTCGTCAAACAGTTTTTAATGCGGCGTTGAGATTATTTTGCGGTGGCGTTATAAATGCGGTGTCAGAGAACGTCAAAGAGAGAGCTATCCGTAGCGCGTTTCATATTTGAATCTTGATTTTCATTTTTTCACCAAAAGCCAATCAGGTTTTTTTTCCATTTAAAACAATATTAAATGACACAAAATAAGTCCAGAAATTTCTACAACAAATTCACAATAACTTAATTCACTAAGCACAATATAATAAATAATAATTCGGCGTCAAAAAAAATTTGTAATCAATCACAACGTGGCGTTTTAACGCTGCGTTTTGAAGCCGTGTGGAACTTGACGCGGGGTTGAAAACGCGATCTATGTGACATGGAATATGTATTACTGTATATTAAAACGCGGCCTCAAAACGCTCTCTGTTTGACGAGGCCTTTAAACTTTGACGTAACGCATTTGACGTCGTTTGAAAATAATAATGCTAGGCACCAGCTTAAAATATTTAAAAAAAAATAAAAACATTTCAAAAACATGTTTTTTGAGTGGTAATACATATTTTTTCTTGATTTTGTTAAAATTTTGCAAATTTCTTTGAAATAAAATGTTTTTTTCATCTTCTCGCCGTCAACTCGTATTTGGGTATACGAAATTGCAAATCTGATAGGGCCACCAAAGATATTGAATAAAAGTGTGTTCAACTCCGAAAGCCCAACCGTGACAAATAATGACATGGCAGATATTCCTGGCATCTGAGGTTGTCCTATCGTGCTGAATATTTAAATTAATTTTTTGTATGCAAGGTGTCTTATGGGCATAACCCTTAAGACATTTTGTTTATTACAGAAATTAATTTGGATTTTCACTGCATGGTTCGACTTAGTCGGAATTGTGTTTTGTATTCAAGTATTTTTAAATGGTAGGTGGTTTTCGTGTCATATATTCTAATGTTCGCGGCCTAAGAAAGAATTTCTTTCACGTGTACGTCTACACTGTTCAATACAGGCCAGCTGTTTTGGCATTAAGTGAAACCCAGGATGGAGTAAATACTGATTTATCAGAATTTGCTCTATATGGATATAGCTTGGTGTCATTACTCTTTTCCCATCATGGTCTCGTGGTCTATGTTAGGAATGATATTTCTTGCCAGAGCCTTCTCCAATATGGGCAATGTTCCAACACGGACTTTAACTTCTTATGGCTCATTTATTTACAGGAGTCCAAATCTCGACAGGAATTCGACTTGTAACGAGTTTGATGCGCTGTCTGATTCCATTTTGAAAATTGTTTCCCTTTGTCCTCACACTGAAATCGTTATTGCGGGCACAAACAAGCAAGGAACTCATGCAACTCCGTTATTGAAAGAACCGAATTTTTGCATGACCAAAAATTACGGCAAAAAATTTTCAAGTAAGTATTTATTAGCCCGATGATGGACGCAAGTCCGAAACGCGCGTCGCGACTTTAATTTTAATAATTAATAAATAAATGTTGTAATTTAAATGTTTAAATAAATATTTTAACTTAAAATCGTACTAAAAAGTAAACATTTGTTTTATTTAATAGAATTTTCGTTATTATTTTTCATAAATCTAAGAACATGGAGGCAGAAACAAAAACTTTCATTAATTCTCCATGACCGTCAGTATGGCTTCCGCAGCAACCGTTCCACTGGTAATCTGATGGATCTCACCGAACAGTGGAACAAATCTTTATATCGCTTTGGTGAAAGTAAGATTATTGCTTTTGATATCTCCAGGGCATTTGATAGAGTTAGGCATGAAGCTCTCTTATCGAAAATGCGTGCTTTTGGGATCGATAATACTCTCGATCGTTGGATTAGAAGCTATCTTCTGGGCCGTTCAACATAAGTTATATTGGACGGATTCAATTCTGAATCCCACAAAATAAATGCTGGTGTGCCCCAGGGCGCTGTTTTGTCTCAGAATCTTTTCCTCATTTTTATAAATGATCTTCCGTCTGTTACTTTTAATCCACTTAATTGTTTTGCTGACGACTCCACCCTCAGCTTTTCATATTCGTTTGATAATTCACGTCCTTCGCCTTCTGACGTACTATTGTAACGGTACCGTATGTCAAGCTCATATTTGAGATCGCTAGGAATGCTGCTAGGTGCTTAGGTTTTCTGTATCGGTGTAAGAAGTATTTTTCCCCATTTGATCTGGCTACAATCTATAAAGCGTTTATACGCCTTAAACTCGAGTATAACTCCCACTTCTGGGCAGGTGCTTCGCAAACATTGCTTCAACTGCTTGATAGAATACAAAATGGAGCGTTAAGATTGATATTAAATAGAACTGCCGCTGAAACAATTGCCCATCTCGAACACCGACGCAATGTTTCATGCCTTCCTTTTTTTATCGTTTCCTTTACAAAAACTGTTGACTCGAAGTAGCCAATTGCTTTCCTCCCCTTAAAAGTTTCTCCCGTAATACTCGTCTCGCAAGGAATGCTCATCAGTTCACCCTTGAGCCTAATTTCGGACGTACCGTGAAATATAGGGATTCTATTTTTAGCTGAATTTGGAATAGTTTACCCGGCGAGATTTTCCCTTGCCATTTTGATCTGCAAACATTCAAAACCAATGTTATTCGACACCTCCTATCTCTCCCCTCCCTATCATCTTAATACCTGCGCAGTGTGTTCTACATTAAAAGGGAAACAATAGCGTTAAGTATAAAAAAAAACTTAAGTTAAACATACAGCTTCAGCAGGGAACCACCATTTGCTTGGCGCAAATATTATTCGTCAAGATATTTACATGGATGACATACTAACCGGTAGCGACAATCTAAAAACAAGTACTCACATGCAGTCAGAACTGATAAAACTTCTGGCTGAAGACAAGTTTCATCTCCGAAAATATTTATGCAGGAATTATGGGCATTTAAACTGAACTGGGATGCCGCCTTACCGATGGCGATGAATACAAAATGGAAAAACTTTCAAAAAGATCTTCTAGAATTGAACAACCTTAAAATACCACGTCACATCATTACGAACAACGCGACAAGTATTGAGCTTCATGCATTCTCAGATGCTTCCTAACGTGCCTATGGGGCTGTTGTCTACTTCAAATTAACAAATCTGAAAGGGGAAGTCAATGTCCAATTAGTATGCTCAAAAACTCGAGTTGCACCTATAAAGCAACAAACGATCCCTCGTTTAGAACTCTCTGCCGCCAAGCTTTTAGTTCCAAGAAATAACATACTGGACCGATTCACAAATTGTTTTATCTTGGATAAACACAACCTCTCCACTGAAGGCTAATCGTATAACAATGATCCAAGATGAAACCACAAAATCTCAATGGAAGTTTATAACATCAGAATTCAACCTAGCTGATCTTCTAACTCGAGGAGTTTTTCCAGAACAACTTTTGAAGTCAACAGTTTGGTTCGAAGGCCCTACATTTTTGAAGAAGGCTAAATCAGAATGGCCAAAACAACCATTAAGAAAAGAAGGAGGGCAGATATTAGAGATGAAAGTTATGAAAACTGTGCTCATAGAAACATCGAACAAGAAAGGCCATTTTATTGAACGAATAAATCAAAAAAAACTCGTTGAAGGATCTACAGAAGGTGTGCTATAGTAAAACACATTCAAGGAATTGCATTTTCAGAAGATTTAGAGGCACTTATTAAGTATGGTTGTGTCTCTTAAAGTAGCTATTTAAACTCTCTCGCACCATTTCTTGACAAAAGAAATATTATCAGAGTAGGAGGACGAATAGACGCTTGCCATCTACCATATGAAGCAAAGCATCAGATGATTCTTCCAAGCTCGCATGACTTTACAAAATTATTGATGTCTGAACTACACAAAGAACATTCACACGCTGGACCTCAAGCCCTACTTTCAATTTCTAGGCAAACCTATTAGATTCTCGGAGAAAAACGGTTGGCACAATCAATAGTAAATAATTGTATGAACTGCTTCAAGGCCAAGGGCGAGGAGTGTATCAAAAATTATTGCAATGGCCAAACCATTGACTGGAAAACTATTCCTCCTCGTTCTCCTTACTTCGGAGGTTTGTGGGAGGCAGCTGTAAAATCAGCCAAACATCATATAAAGCGTATATTTTCAAGTGCATCGTTAACACAAGAAGAATTAACAACAGCTCTTGCGCAAATAGAAACATTTCTTAACTCTAGACCATTAACTCCAATTTCAAATGCCCCTTTAATTTCAATGGTTGCCTGCAAAGCTGCGAATGCACCTCAGCTTACGCATGTTGCGTCTATTCACCGGGAGTTCTGGCGCAGATGGAGAAACGAATATCTACAAGAGATTCAACAAAGGTATAAATGGAAAAATCCTCAAGCTGATATCCAACCAGGCACGTTAGCTCTCACTTCTTATTAAAAAAGATAATTTTCCTCTTATCAAATGGCTTATGGGAAGAGTTTTAAGAACCATTTCCGGACCAGACAAATTCGCTGGAGTAGTAGACATTAAAACTGCTTCAGGTGAACTTAGACGATCCATTGCTTAAGTGTGACCTCTCCCTGCTGAGGTTCAACCAAACAAAAACAGGGAAGAATCATTTCAGGAGTTAACTAGTGCAGCCCAAATAAAGGAAACAACTCAAGCTCCACTCCCTAAAGCTACTAGTTGTTCTTCCCGTCTAAGAATCAAAAGTAAGGCTAAACATCCGCTTAAAGGCCGCTTCCTTCCAATACAAGAACGCGTCACCCGAAAGCAAAGCAATTAAGAACCATCTTCTGTGCCATGTCAAAAAATGAAACTAAGTCCAAATTAAACACTATTGGTTTGTTTATTTGTACTTGCCACAGCAATGGGACAAAAGACCAAACCAAGTGCAGTAGATGTTCAGCACTTTGACAGTAACCCCGCGCTATTTTTCGAAGACATTGGCGAAGCAAGGCTCATAACTGATGAATGGAACTTTTTCATTTACTTCAATATGACAAGTAATTGGCAAGAGTTCCGAGGAATACAAAGAGGCGTAGCACAACTGAAGGCAAAATGCGAGGAACAACAGATTCAGAAGAAAAACAGTATTTGCAATGCCATCATCTACCTACTGGAATCAGAAAGTATTAATGAAATTCTAAATTACAGAAATGGCATCGCAATTCGAAAGAGAAGATCTACATTCGAATTTGTAGGCACCGTTGCAAACAATTTATTCGGTGTCCTTGACCAAGGATATGCACAAAATATTGAAGATAACATCAAGATGGCCCAAAATAATGAAAAACATTTACTGGACTTGAGCTGCAATCAAACAACAATAATTGAGTCAACGACCAATATTCTCAATAAATCATTATCATCAATAAAGGAATAGCTTATGACTCTTTAAGCGCTCTGAATCAAACTGTAGAGAGAACAGAAATCCTTAACTACGTAACAATCTATGCCACTCAAATAATCGATAGTTTTCAACGCACTGAAATAGCAATTCTGGAAGCTGTTTCAGACACTCATCAAGGAAGAATAAATGCTCTACTTCTTCTCCCAGACAACTTTTGACAGAATTGGATAAAATTCGTACAATAATACCAAGTTCATTAACACTTCCTGGATATGACAAACCATATGAACTTCTTCGAGTCAGAGCAAGACTTACAGCATCAGCAATTGTTTTCCTTGTAAAATTGTCTCTATTAAAGTCACAGATGTTCCAGTTGTTCAAATTAATGCCTTTACCGGTTCAGAAAGATACATCCTTCGTCTTCATACAATCATCAGCAGCGTTCCTTGCAGTAACTTCATTCAGAGATCAGCACTTTGCACTGTCACAATCTGAATATCAGGCATGTATACATATCGACGACAAAAAATATCTATGTAAGCAACACCATCCAATATTCAACACACACTCAGTTGAAAATCAATGCGAAATTAACATGCTTAATCATAATAAGCAGCTTTCATCATATTGTGAACTTAAATCTACCAATGTGGACAAAATGTGGATTCAACTTCATAATCCTAACCACTGGATTTTCGCCTTTCATCATGATGAAGTCCTCTCAGTAGTATGCGGTTCTGATATATTCGCAACGAAACTACAAGGCGTTGGACTTATGAAAATTTCAACCGGCTGTGTTATTAAACAACCAACCATGACGATCAATGCTCATAATTTCTACACGTCAAAGTCAACTGTGTCTTGTTTGCCGACACACAACTTAAGTCTATTTTTCGAAATATTTCCCATTGAACCACTTCCACATTCGAGGCGAAGAAGACTAAGCATTACTTAAGAAGCAAATATCATATCATAAAACACAGCAGACCTTGCCTAGTTAACTCTCTCATCACGATATCCATCAGTATACTATGGGTTCCTATCATTCTTGACTGCTTTAGTCCTAAGTATACTATTTCTGCTCAAACGAAGGAAGATGAAGACTACACGATCACCAAACAACATAGGATTTGAGCTCAAAGATCTCAACGCTGGGGAGGATGTTTAAGCCAACAATAGATTAATATGTTATTTGTAAACCAAGAATAGATTAATATATTTTATTCAGAACTCCCTATTCAAACTATGAACACCCTATTGCTAATAAAATACACATTCCATTCCCAATTATTATTCCCACCAAATTGCAATATTCGCACTTTATTCAGGTTTTTTTTTATAATTGACGCGCGCACAAGGGACTATTTGTTTCCCTTTTAATGTTACACACTGCGCAGGTATTAGGAAGATAAGGAGGGGAGAGATAGGAGGTGTCGATTAACATTGGTTTTGAATGTTTGCAGATCAAAATGGCAAGGGAAAATCTCCCCGGGTAAACCATTCCAAATTCGCGTTGTTCGGCTAAAAAAAGAATCCCTATATTTTACGGTACGTCCAAAATTGGGCTCAAGGGTGAACTGATGAGCATTCCTTGCGAGACGATTATTACGAAAGAAACTTTAAAGGGGAGGAATGCAACTGGCTACTTTGAGTGAACATTTTTTGTAAAGGACACGATAAAATAAGGAAAGACATGAAAAATTGCGTCGGTGTTCGAGAGGGGCAATTGTTTCAGCGGCAGTTCTATTTCCTATCAATCTTAACGCTCTATTTTGTATTCTATCAAGCAAGTGAAGCGATGTTTGTGAAGCACCTGCCCAGAGGTGGGAGTTATACTTGAGTTTAGGGCGTATAAACGCTTTATACATTGTAGCCAGATCAGATGTTGAAAAATACTTCTTACACCGATACAGAAAACCTAAGCACTTAGCAGCATTCTAGCGATCTCAAATATATGATCGTTCCAATGGAGGTCGTCGTTAACACACATACCGAGTACTGAGAGCTTTTCTGTTTCTTCGATATAGGTGCCATTTATGGACAATGGCATTGGGGGTGCGTTTAGCTTTAACGACAGAAGACAGCATTGAGTTTTCGAAGCATTAAACTCCACACGATTCCTATTACCCCATTTGATAATGCTGTACAAATCGGAGTTTAATGAGCTTGACATACGGCACCGTTGCAATTGTACGTCCGAAGGCGAAGGAAGTAAATTATCGAAGGAATATGAAAAGCTGAGGGTAGAGTCGTCAGCAAAACAGTAAAGTGGATTAGAAGTAACAGACAGAAGATCATTTAGAAAAATGAGGAAAAGAGTCGGAGACAGAACAGAGCCCTGGGGCACACCAGCATTTATTTTGTGGGAATCAGACTTGATACCGACTAATACAACTTGTATTGAACGGTCCAGAAGATAGCCTTTTCATTTTCGATAAGAGAGCTTCATGCCAAACTCTATCAAATGCAAATATTATGAAAGTTAGTTAGAAAGTTAGCTAGTGTGGAAGAACACCTCTTCAGAAGAATCGGGGGTATACCATCCGGGCCAGCGGATTTGTGTATATCGAGATCTTTGAGAACTCTTGCTTCTGTACGAGTGTGGAAAAAAATCTGTCCCATGGGAAAATTTACATTCACGAGTACAGGAGGGGCAACGTTGCTTTGAGGCAGCGTGGAGCTGGCAGCGAAATGGGCGGCGAGCAAGTTTGCCTTCTCTGAAGAGTAAACAATTGGTTTGTTAATGTCTTTGGGACACTGCAGAATTTGTTGCCGTAATTTTTGGTCATGCAAAAATTTGGTTCTTTCAATAACGGAGTTGCATGAGTTCCTTGCTTGTTTGTACTTTTTCCTATTACAATTATTTTCCCACAAAATCGATGTATTATTTTGTTATTATACTGACTTGCATTTATGTAATTACATATGTATAAATAGCAATAGAATTTAAGAATAAAATCACTTTGCATTCAGAAGTCAAAACTTGAGTTTTATTAGCTTTGCTTCCCCCCACCCGAGGTAAGGAGCATTACAACTGGTAAAATACATAAGTCAGAATCAAAAGAGATTTCGACTCTAGACAAATTTCTTGTCTATATCTACCTGTTAGTTTAGAATCTATATGTTTATTGTTTTTAACATAAATGACCTTTCCTATCTTATAGTCTTTTATTGGTTGTTTAGTTTTGTTATGGTACCTAGTGTCTTTTTCTTGCTTAAGTCTGAGTTTTTCTATGTCAATTTCACGTGTTTTTTCAAACTATTCAAGGCTTAAGCTTAGTATTCGTCCGTAAAACAGTTCTATGGGTTTCTTGCATGTGCTTGAATGAATAGTAAAGTTGTATTCATTGACAGCTCGTTCTAAAAGTTCCTCAAAGGAACGTGATCCATCCGATTTCAAACATCTCATAATTTCTGATAGAGTGGAATGAAAACCTTCGACTTGCCCGTTTACTTCACTTTTGTATGGTGAAGTTTTGAAGATTTTGATCTGAAGATCAGCTTCTAAAATCGAAGTAATTGATGCTGAATTTAGAGCTTTTTTGTTGTCTATTACAACAACTTCGGGTACGCAGAAGAAAAATAGTATGGTTCGCAAATGTTGCCTTATGTCTTCAATTGATCTTGATGATATTATTTTTGCTTGGGCAAATTTAGTAAATTTATCAAATGCAGTAAGGACAATTTATTTTTCCGTATAAATGTCAATATGCAGTGTGTGTCCGGGATAGTTGGATATTATATTTCTTTTTCCTGAAGCGTCCATTTTGTGGGACTACCCAAACTGGAGAATAGGTTGATTTTGATGGTCTTATAATACCGTCTTCTAATATTTGTTGGGTCTCTTTTTCGACTTCGTTCTTGAGTGCAATTGGGTAAGGATACGATTTTGAATACACAGGATCTCGAGTTGTAGTGGTGTTTGTTAATTTTTCATTTCGTTCGGAAAAACGATTGGGACAGTTATGGATGATATTTATAAGTTTTGAATATTGATTTTCAGTCATATTATCGGTCCTGATACTTACATATATTGTTAACCAATTATTACAGATGTTGTTTCAGAATTCAGAGGAATTGAGATTCTTGGCTGAGTGGAACTAGGGTGAATGGATATATGATTCTTTGTTGTATGGATTATTGCATGATTAAGTATGGGTGGTCTTATAAGGTTATATTTGTTTGCCATTTTTTTATTAGTTCAAACAATTAAAAAATTAAGGAAAAAGATGGAAATAAATGAAGGCACCAATATTTGTTCACTTAAGAAAATACGGATTTAATAAAAATTTTCGACAAATTAAAATTATGAAAAATTATGATTTAAAATTTAAATTTTTTTATAATTAACTCTGGCACAAGAGACTATTTTTTGCCCTTTTAATGTAAAACACCCTGTGCTGATGTTGCTGCTGTGGGTAGCTCTGATGGTGTTGGTGATGTTGATGTTGCGCCTTTGGCAGGCGATTATGGTGGCTTTATACACGTCGATATCAATAATGTAGCTGTGGTTGACTGTGAGGGTGATGTTGCTGTGTTGCCTTCGAATGTTGGTGATAATGGTATTGCCAATGCCAGTGTTGCCAATGCTGGTAGTAGAACTTTGCCGAAAGATGAAAATACTTTTAATGATTTAAAGAAAAACAATGCTGCTAAGAATAATCGCTCAATAAAGCCAATGTTTGGTACTGCCACTTTTGTAGAAGGTGAGCCTTCTCTACAATCTGTTCCTCGGATGCAGTTCTTGCATATTTCTCGTCTTGACAGCAATGTCACAATTGACGATGTTTTGGACTACGCTTCACTTAAATTAAATATCCCGAAGAGCTATATGCTGTGTACGAGATTAATAAACAAAGATACTGAACTCACTGCACTTCGATTTGTTAATTTAATTATTTTAACAAAGCCTTGGATCCGTCAATTTGGCCTGCCCATGTTCAAATAAAGAAATTTATAAATTTTCCAAAAACAAAAAACGACAACTCGAAGGCGTAACTATAAACGCACAATAGTCTAGAGGAAATTCATCAGAGATTCGTATTTATTTTCAAAGTGCTGGTGGTTTGCGGACAAAAACAAACCAGATTTTCCTTTCTTCCTCCTTGCATGAGTTGGATGTTATCATTTTGGTAGAAACTTGGCTTAACTCATATTATATGTCAGCAGAGCTTTTTGATTCATCCTTCGATGTTTATCGCAACGAACTTTACAAGAAGATGCTGATGAAATTGAGCAAATTTGTGTTTGTGTAAGTCCTAAAGATTCTGCTGAAGTTAAAAAATTTATTTTTATTGTTAGCTATATTCGCCCTTTGAGTGGAATTGATTTATATACAAAACATGTTACTAATGCTCAAGCCATAGTGAATGAATTATCAACTAACCAATTTCCTTGTATTCTTGGAGATTTTAACGTTGGTGACATCGACTGGCGTTACATTGAAGATGATCAAATTTTGATTCCTTTTGTTGCCAATAAAGATACAGAAATGTTATTTGTTGATTCATTTTCTGCTATGGGCCTTTTCCAAATTAATTGCATAAAAAACGATTTAAGAAGAATTCTTGACTTAATTTTTATATGTAATGATTTAAAATACTCTTTAAAAATGTCGGCGTTTCCACTCGTTAAAAATTCTATTCATCATAAAGCTGTTAGTTTATCTTTTGATTATTATAATTTTCCGTCTGTTTTGCTAAGTGATACCGTCAAAGTTTATAACTATGCAAAAGCTGATTTCACTGCTTTTAATAATTTTTACAACTCTTTTGCTTGGAAAGATTTATTGAATGGCATATCCTTAGAAGATACGTATTCTTTTTCAAAATCATCGGATGGACCGTTTTATTCCTACCTTAAGCAAGTATAAAACCTTAAAATTTTCATGGTTTAACAAAAGAATAAAGTAATAGAATAATTAGAGAATGCCAAGAACATAGCTTTTAAGCGTTATAAATCAAGTAACCTTCTTCAAGACTTGGCAAGATTTTGTCAATTAAGAAAAGAATTTGATTTTCTAAATAAGTTTTTATACAGACAATACATAAATAAAACTGAAGCTCAACTTAAAAATAATCCTAGATCTTTTTGGGTGTTTCTTAATTCAAAAAGAAAAGTTTCATCGTTTCCAATTGTATGGAATTTGAGAATAAGAAATCAAAAGATACGCAATCCACATGCAACCTTTTGAGTTCTTTCAAACCTCTTATAATTGTGACGAAATTAATGATATTGATAAGCTTTACCGATATATTGAACCTATAAGAGATTTCTCCCTAAATAGTTTCTCAGAGCAGGATATTCTGGAGGGTTTAAATGATATTGATGTGACGAAAAAAGCTGGTTATGATTTAATTTCTCCGCTTGTGTTATCAAAATGTGCAAATTCTCTAAGCTTTGTACTTACTAGTATTTTTAATAAATCTATCAAAACTGGCGTTTTCCTTGAATAGTTGAAAATTTCTTACATTGATCCTATCTTTAAGAATGGTCTTAAGGATCTGGTGAAAAACTATAGACCCATATCTAAGCTCTCGGCTGTGCCAAAATTGTTTGAAAAACTTGTTACACAAAGGCTTTATTTTTCGCTAAAAGAATACTTATCACCGTACCAACGACTTGCCTTCTGAACTATCTCACTGTAGATGTCTAATGTACGCCGATGACGTCAAAGTATTTTTCCCAATATCTTAACACAGTGATTGTATATTGATGCAGCAGGACATAAACAATATTTTAAACTGATGTAGTAATAACCACCTTGAACTTAACTTCTCAAATTGTAAAGTCTTTATCTTTTATAAGATTTGATTATAAATTCAATGATTACAATCTTCTTAAGGTCAGGAGACTCTAAGAAAGGAGTTCTAATGATTTTCAGGATGCTTATACGTTGAAAACCTTATTTATGTCTCTTGTTTTACCTGTGTTAGAATACTGTTGTGTTATTTGGTCACCGTCTTATGAAAATGGTATTCAGAGAATCGAAAGAATTCAAAAACGGTTTACGAGCTATGCACTGTGAAAACTGAAGTGAGTTAGACTCCTTACCGAATTATAATGCAAGGTGTTTGCTTATTGATTTAAAAACGCTTAAAGGTTGCAGACCGGTTCAATGTGTCATGTTTATAAAAGATATTTTAGATTCTCGCATATCTTCTATGGATTTAGTCTCTTTAATTCCTTTATATGTTCCTTCAAGAGCGCTTCGAAATAGAAACGAATACTTTTGCATTGCTCCCCACAGAACAAACTATGGGTTGAATGAACCAATAACGCGTTCCTTAAAAATATATAACACTATGTGCAGTGAAATCGATTTTTGTGTAAAAAGAGATGTTTTTAAAAAAGAAGTATTAAAACTATGTAATTGATGTAAATCTTTGGTCTTATATTTATTTTTTTGTTCATTATTAAAA
The DNA here is from genome assembly GCA_963971375.1 of Platycheirus rosarum. Lineage (NCBI taxonomy): Eukaryota > Metazoa > Arthropoda > Insecta > Diptera > Syrphidae > Platycheirus > Platycheirus rosarum. The sequence goes on along the minus strand of OZ020510.1, from coordinate 62,209,816 downwards.
TCCATTAATTTAATTATTATCAAATATATATATATATATATATATATATATTCTCTCTTTGTGAAAACTGTAAATGTAAATATTCTTTTTTGTAATCAGCAGATCTATGTATAAATATATATAAATATTTCTAATTTATTCAAAAAAACTTACAATAACAATATGAATTGTTGGCTCATAGTTGATTAACAAATTTAAATTTTTCCTAACGGTTTTATTCCTGATCCACGCGGCTGCAGGTAACTGCTCCTTTTTATCCTTGTTCGGCTTACTAGGGGAACTCTTTTCTTGTATTTCCATGGATTTGTCACTATCGCTTTCGATGTTGCGATTCTTTTGTTTTCTTACAGATTTAAAGTTATCGCGGTTAAACGGCAATGGTTGGCACAGCTTAAACACGCATTTTTCTGATCTTGGTAAAAACTACACGCGAAGTAATGGCAATGGTTAGCACAGACTGAGCGTGACCGATTGTTTTTTTGCGGCACAGGAATTAAATCTCACGTTAATTAATGGGAATGGTAAGCACAATTTTAAAGCGAAAAGTTCTTAGCCAAGTTCAGCGCCATTTTTAATCGAACACCAATTATTTTGTTTAAAATAATATTTTATTTCGCAGAGCACATTGCTCTGACCTTTATTGCTTTCTTGATGAATGAATAAATAAATAAATAAATTTATTGGCGCGACAGCTCCTTAAGGATCCAAGGCCTAGTGACTTATACTCTCAACCATTCCTCTGTGTGTGTTGTTAATCTGCAAGAATGGAAGGGACCTACAGTTTACCGCCGAGTCCGAACGGCTAGATGAGATGCACTTTTTCGAGACAAATTTTACTCTTGGAGGTTTTGTCAGTTCCTCGCAGGAGGCAGTACTCCAGAAAAAAAGGTGGCTATGAGCTGGATTTGAACCCAGACTCTTTCGCTTAGCAGTCCGACACACTTACCACTAAGCCACGGGGCACTACCTTTATGAATAAATATTGACTTTAAATATTTACAATCGAAAAGTTTGCATTTGCTATTTGCTGACTTGCATTCCAACAGTTGTCGTTAAATACTTTCTTAGGAAACTTGCTTCATCATGGTCAGCATTTCCGCTGGTTCAACACTATCTACTCACGTTCGTGTTAACTTATTTATTAAAATAAAAAAATAATTTTTTTTTCGAAAAGTTTTTCATTTTTACTTGCGATTATAGGGACTATAAGGCAAGTTTAGCATTCGTGAATATTAAAAAAAATTGAGATAACAATAAAATATGACATTACGATCATAGAGAAGTCTAAAAAAGTGATCGAGAAAAAATGTCTGTCTGTCTGTCTGTATGTATAACGAGCTGCAGCCTAAACGGCTAAACCGATTATCTTCAAATTTGGTGGGTGTATGATTATTTTGGCATTCCCCAGAGGGGAATTTTTAGGCCTAAAAATAACGGTACCTGTCATATGAACGTTAAGGAAAAGCTTATTTATCTTGAAAACGGCTCCAACGATTTTGATGAAAATTTTTGAGAATTTTTTCGTTAGTATTGGCTATCATTTGGACAGAACCAAATTTCCGGGAAAAGTCTATTAACGGTTCCTTTCATATAACGGTTTTTTTAATGTTGGGCTTTCTCGGTAACGGCTCTTTGGATTTTTGTTAAATTTTATATATGAGAAGATCTAGGTAGTTTAATCAATTCTGCGTATCAAATTTTTTAATAACTTTTTTTTCTAATTAAAATAATTTTTTTTAATTTTTTTTTGAAAAGTCAATATTTTAAAAACTAACCAGACAAAAATATTTTAACTTTTACATTCACATGTATATTAATTAAAATTCCCCAGAGGGAATTTTTAGGTCTAAAAATAACGGTACCTGCAATATAAACGTTAAGGAAAAGCTTATTTATCTTGAAAACGGCTCCAACCGTTTTGATGAACATTTTTGAGAATTTTTTGTTAGTATTGGCTATCATTTGGACAGAACCAAATTTCCGGGAAAAGTCTACTAACGGTTCCTTTCATATAACGGTTTTTTAATGTTGGGCTTTCTCGGTAACGGCTCTTTGGATTTTTGTTAAATTTTATATATGAGCAGATCTAGGTAGTTTAATCAATTCTGCGTATCAATTTTTTTAATAACTTTTTTTTCTAATTAAAATTATTTTTTTTATTTTTTTTGAAAAGTCAATATTTCAAAAACTAATCAGACAAAAATATTTTAACTTTTACATTCACATGTATATTAATTAACTCTACAAAACTGCATACATAAAAATAAAAAACAGGATTTTTTTCATAAATTCTTAGTTATTTAAGACGTGTGATGGCGTACTTCATTTTTACTAAAAATCGTTAAGTATTGTGGTGTTAATACTTTTTATAAGTTCAAACTGTGTTATTTTCAAAGTAAATGTTACTTGTTAGAGATCCTGCTTTTCAATGTAATTAGGCACATAAGAGCAAGAACGTGCGACCAAATCGTGCCCAAAAACACCCCCATTTCTGCTCCCAATGGAACCAAACACAATGTAAAAAAATAGGTATATTTTCAAAATTTCCGAACCCACTTTTATCGACTTCTCTCTCTATTATCGTAATGTGATGTTTGATTGTTAGAATTTTTTTGCACAAATCCATAACTTGCCTTATAGTACCTATAAACGGAAGTAAAAAAAGAGAACTTTTTCAGAATTCAAACACCCTTCCCCCATTTCTGCTTCCAATGGAACCAAACACAATGTAAAAAAATAGGTATATTTTCAAAATAGGGGTTTGTCTTTTGACTCTTGCAAAATCTATAAACGTGTTAATGTAGTTTTATATGAAATACTAGCTAACCCACTCGGCATTGCTCGGGTTGGCTAAAGTACGATAACTTTGGCGCCGCAAAATATTTACGGATTCTTGTAGAGAGATAAAAAACAAGTATTTTTTTACTATTCGAAAGCTTACTTAGGAAAGCGAGGTAATTTTTTAAAAAAATATGAATGGTAAAAATATATTTTAAAAAAAACCGCAATATCTACATAATGTGCTTTATATTTTTTAAAGCCTTAAGTACTTTTTATTAATAATTTAAAAAACAAAAATTATTTCAAACTCGAACATTTTGTAAAAAAAATTAAAAAGAATCTATTTCGAATTTCAGAAATTAGGAAAATGTGTATTAAATTTTCTTTAATTAATTGTTACTCCTATTGTTTTATTATTGACCACTGAACATTAGATGATTCTATGACTACAAGTTTTTCAGAAAATTCGAAATTACTAAACCTCCTTTCTTATAATTTGTTTGGTATTTACGTGATTAGATAGGTATACTAAGTTAACCGCCTATAAAAAGTACAACCCTCTCCTTGGCATCACTATAGGATTTGAGGTAGGAGCGAGGTTGGGTTTTGTAAAGAATCTTTGAATTTATAGAAACTTTGCATATACTTAGGAGAACATATTTTTTTTTGTTTTTTTTTTTGACTTTAACTTTTAATTAGAAGTGTTACCGTCGTTATTAAATAATTGTTTTTTTTCAGTTCACGTCATTTTTAAGAAAATTGTACCTCCCGCTTAAAAGAGGAGTTATAGACCCCCTCTCATAGTAAAAAAAAATACTTGTTAAGTCTCTCTACAAGAATCCATTATTATTATTTTGCAGTTATCGTATTCTACCCGAAATGTGTAGAGAGAAAGACCAAGTAAATACTATACAAATTATAAAAAAATGTGAGTTTGGTAAATTTCAATTTTCTCGAAAACTAGAATACATAATATCATCTAGATTTTAATGTTCAATGAAGAATTTATAGGAGTAACAAATATTTAAAGCAAATTTAATACATATTATCTGAATTTTGAAAAACAAATTAATATGCACTAATTTTTAGAATTTTTTTTCTGAAATTTTGAGTTTAAAGTAAATTTTTTCAAAAGTTTAAATTAATATTTAATTATTTAAGAAACTAATAGCTTAAATAAAACCCAAAGAACAATATTGTATGCGTTGCCGTTATTTTGAAATATATTTTTTTTTCTTATGCAGGTGCTTTTTTTAGATAATAGACACCCCCTCCCATAGTAAAATTAAATTTGTATTTAGTTCCTCTACAAGAATCCATTATTAATTTGCTGCGCCAAAGTTATCGTACTCTCTCCTTCGGGTCTACCATACATTTTCTGCATCCGGACGAATGCGCCATATATTGGGTGAAATTGTAGCTAAAAATAACGATTTTTTTTTTTAATCGGTAAAGTCTTAAATTTATTGTTGTTATATTACTTAGAAAACTACATTTTCATAAATATACTACGCCACCTATCGGCTCCAAACCTTACAGGATCACCTACATGGTTAATGTTAAAAAAATGTCTGAAAATTTCAATAAATTGGGTCACGCCGTTTATAGTCCAGGAGTCCATAAGGAACATGCATAACTACATATAACTACATATAAAATGATTAGTTTTGATGTCGAAATATCAATATTAAAATGAGAAAGCAAGAAAGCAACATTCTTAGATTTTTTGAAATTCTATGGAGGAAAATAAAAAAAGAGATTAAAAAGAGGACAAAAAAAGAATGTCATGGAAAATGAGAGTGTAAAATAGATCTGAAATGAAAAAGAGAACATGTTCTCTTTTAAAGAGATGCTCTAGAAACCCTACATTATGGTGGCATTCAAACTCACTTAAAATATGACCAGTCTTGCCAGACGAAATTCAAAAAGTTCCCCCAGTTTCGAAACAAATCCCCCCTATTTGTACGGGAAGAAAACAATCCCCCATATAATTTTTGACAAAAACAAAAGGAGAAAGATTAAACAGGAAAGGGTTCATACGCATAATGCACAAGCATACGCATTAGGTACAGTAAACGGATGCCTGAATTTGCTTTTAAGAAGCCAATACACATAATCTGACTCTAAACCAAAGAGCTCATTGTCGAGCAAAGTTGGCTGCTTTTGAGTAAAGGCCTGCGACAGATTCTTTACACATTATCTCGTGTGTACGGATAACTTTATGCATATATTAACAAACGAAAATCGCAGTGTAGGATAGGTATGTGCTGGCAGGTAGATGCTGGGGAATTTTTTTTTTGTTTTTATGTTTACTTTGGGTTTGACTAGTATGAAAAAATTGAAAAAATATTTTGAAGAAAATAAGCATAAGTAGTTAATTTATTTAAAATATCTTTTCAACTTTAAAGTATTTTTAAGAGTAAAAAAATTTCTCGAAAAGGTGCATCTCATTTAGCCGTTCGGACTCGGCGGTAAATTGTAGATTCCTTCAATTCTTTCAGATTAACAACATACACACAGGAATGGTTGAGAGAATAAGTCACTAGGCCTTGGCTTTTAAGGAGCTGTCGCGCCAATAAATTTATTAATTTAATTTTACGAGTATTAGATACATGGAAAACTTTGAAGGGAAGGAATGCAATTGGCTATTTCGCTGGAGCATTGTTTATAAAAAGCGATAGAATAAGGAGAGACGAGAAACATTTCGACGATGTTCTCGTGAATCAAATGTTTATCCTTATCCCCTATGATTTTCAATGCATTTTTCTGGATTCTATCCAGGAAAAGCAAGTGAGCAACAGGAGCACCTGCCCAAATATGATTGGCAGCATTGATTTTTAGAAGCAATAAATTGCACACAATTAATACTTCCACATTGAACAATGCTGACCAGATCGGAATTAAATAAACTAATCATACGTCGCCGTCGCAGTTTCACATCCAAAGAACAGGGAAATAAATGTGGAAACGAGTGTAAGAAGCTGAGTACTCTCAAAAGGTGCCTATGAGCTGGATTTGAACCCAGGCTCATTCGTTTAGCAGTCCGACACACTAACCTCTGAGCCACGGGGCACTATGGTTTTGAAATATCAAGTGTAATAATCTTGCTTTCTCCAAAACGATGTAAAGATTTATTCCACTGTTCGGTGAGATATACCATCATAATCACCAGTGGACCTATTGCTACGAAAACCGTATTGCCGGTCATTAAGAGGTTTCCGTGTGTCGAGATATTTTTTAATCTGATAGTTTATCAGCGTTTCCATGACCTTGGAAAGAAGGGATGTAAGTGCAATTGATCGGCAGTTAAAAGGAGTGTCGATCTTAAGCTCATCAAGGCCGGACGTCGAAGTGCGCGCACAAATAATTAAAACAAAAGTAAAAAAAATATTATTGTGCATTGAGATCGCGAGTGTTTTAAAAAAATAATACACACTCCTTTGAGAAATTGGAAAAAACCCTAGCGTGTGCTGTAAAGAATATAATAATATCCACTCGCGTCGTTGGAAGAAAGATAAAGATGTCCAATCGCGCTGTGTAAGAAAAAAAATATATAAATAAAACAATACATACTCGCGTAGCAAATATCCTCTTATCTGTCCCAAGACCATTGTGCTTAACTGCTTCTTTCTTATCTACTGTAAGCATCGTATGACCATATTAATGCTTGCGGTAAATGGATAAGGGCATCTGAGTTTTTCCTATTATGCTGGATATTTAAACTGATTTTTTGTATGCAAGCTGTCTTATGGGCATAAGAGCTAGGACAGTTTGTTTATTACAGAAATTAATGGGGATTTTCACTGCATGGTTCGACTTAGTCAGAATTGTGTTTTGTATTTTAGTATTTTGAAATGGTAAGTGATTTTCATGTCATATATTCTAATGTTCGCGGCCTAAGAAAGAATTTTTTTCGCGTGTACGTCTACACTGTTCAATACAGGCCAGCTATTTTGGCATTAAGTGAAACCCAGGTTGGAGTAAATACTGATTTATCAGAATTTGCTCTACATGGGTATAGCTTGGTGCCATTACTCTTTTCCCATCATGATCTCGTGGTCTATGTTAGAAATGATATTGCTTGCCAGAACCTTCCCCAATATGGGCAATGTTCCAATAAGGACTTTAACTTCTTATGGCTTAAATTCACTGTCCGCAAGCATGTCATTCATTATTGTTTTATTTACAGGAGTCCAAATCTCGACAGTAATTCGACTTGTTACGAGTTTGACGCGCTGTCTGATTCCATCTCGAAAATTGTTTCGCTTTGTCCTCGCAATGATATCGCTATTGCGGGTGATTTCAATGTACACAATTCTAATTAGCTCCGCTATTCTGGTCAGACAACACCCGAAGGAAGGTATGTCGAGCTCTTTGCCGGGTTACATCACCTTACCCAACTGATCGATGTGCCAAAGCGTATACCGGATGTTGCTGGGCAAGCCGCCCATACTTTTGACTTGTTTCTTACTTCTCACCCTGATAAATTATATTACTGTAACTTCTCCATTTGGCACTTCAGACCATTGTGTCTTTTCAGCTAATTTCTCATCCTCCACCCATCCAGTTAAAGAAAAACTTCCCACCAGGACCGTTTGGCAATACGAGAAAGCCAACTAGGACGGCCTGAATATTTTTTTTCCGTAATTTTAACTGGTCACTATGCTTCCTCGATAGTGACATTGATGCCAGTGCTGAAATGATCAAAAACGTGATTCTTCTAGGGATGCGTGCTTTTGTTCCTAACAGAGTAAAAAGCATCAAGCCTAAAAAAAGTCTTGGTTTAATTCTGAGTGTAAAGAAGCTATCAGGCTCAAAGAAGTAAGTTTCCGATCCTACAAAGCCAACCCTACAGAGGAAAATCGGAAAAACACAAACAAGCAAGGAACTCATGCAACTCCGCTATTAAAAGAACCAAATTTTTGCATGACCAAAAATTACGGCAAAAATTTTTGCAGTGTCCCAAAGGCAGTAAAATTTTTGGTCATTTGTAAAAAATATTAAAAACTCCTCAACATCTTCGGTTCCAACGCTCATCGACAATAACAAACCAATTGTTTACTCTTCAGAGAAGGTTAACTTGCTCGCCGCCCATGTCGCTTCCAGCTCCACGCTGCCTACCAGCAACGTTGCCCCTCCTGTACTTGCGAATGTAAATTTTTCCATGGGACTGATTTTTTTCCGCACTCGTACAGTAGCAAGAGTTCTCAAAGATCTCGATATACACAAATCCGCTGGCCCGGATGGTATATCCCCGATTCTTCTGAAGAGGTGTTCTTCCACACTGGCAAAGCCACTGCGTAAGCTTTTCCATCGCTCCTACTCTTCTGGAATCTTTCCTATGAGATGGAAAACAGCATTTTTCCAGCCTGTCCGTATCTCACCGAACAGTGGAACAAATCTTTTTGCAGTTCAATGCAGATGCAGATGGAAAAGCTTAAATAGTGATTTTGCCAGCGTGGAAGCACACCTCTTCAGAACTATATTGAAAATACTATCTGGTCCATTTTGTTCGTGTAAAAATGTTTTTATAGAATAAGAGCATTGCAGGTCTTTCTGTCTTGTTTTAACTTTTTTCGATTATCCTCAGAAGGGTTGGCTTTAAAATATCGGAAACTTACTTACTTACTCACCCTGGTAGCCCCTTTGCAATTTAATTCAAACCAAGAATTTAATTTTGGTTTGAAGCTTTTTAGCCTATTTCGAATAAGTTTTTCTCATACCAAGGACATTAATATTTGTTACCATATCTACACTACAATCTACGTCACTAGCGAGGAAACATAGTAACCAATTAAAGTTATTAAAAAAAATTGTTTAAACCTTCCCAGTTGGCTTTCTCGTAACGCCATACTTTTCTAAAAAAAAAAAAATAACAGTGATTTAGTATGAGCGACAGAAAGTGAGAGAGATCAGCGTATTAAATACAACATATACACATAATACAACAATACAAATACGTCAATCTGTTTTGTTCCGGCATTCCCATATTCTATTGCGCACTGTGTTATTACTCTTACACTTTTTTCCTTGTCGTCATTGTAGACATTTCGTCGCCTGAGCATTGTTTTGTCCCAAATGCAACTTTTGTGGGTTTTGAGTTAGGAATGGATTCAATGATAATTTTGTATTCTCTTTCTTGCGCTATCTCTTACCAACCCTGAGATATCGATTCTCGATTTTGTCACATATCTACCTAAATCAACGTTTTGAAGTATTGTTTTGTCCCATTAATCACTTTTTGGCGTTTGGCATAAATTCTCCATACAATTTGCCAAATTTTTTTTGTCCGAATTGTTTTCTCGCATGTACCTATCACAACGACAAAATTGACAATTTTGTTGGGTGTTTGTGTTAAAGAAACCCTATGCACCCAATATTTGCAAAAACAATTTTGTTGTTGTTTTGTACTACGTAATTATATTACAATTGTGTTGACTACAAAACAAATTATATAAAAAGCTCAGTATGTCCTTTTTCTTTCGTGGCCAAAGAGGAAGGTTGTCTGATCGTAGTTCGGTTGTTTTTTTGTGAATATGAACTCTTCTGAACCAGAATCTGTAGCCAATACAATTGCTGAGAAAGTATTTGATCTATTTTCCTTATTACCGTATTTATATAATAATGATGCAGAATATCGTAATCTATTTTTTCTTTTATTTTTCAAATAAATTATGTTTGATGAAAATTTATTACCCAGAGACCGAAGATCTTCAGCATCATTATCATCAATTTAATTTCAATTTATTTAACCAATGTACAAATAAGATTTATACTCTTTTATATTACTTAAAACTACGGATAATGATAATAATACATTAATCTTAAAGCTAATATTTATATAAAATAGTAAGTGTTTTTCTATAACATTAAAATAAATCTTTTTTTAACGAAAGAAAGAAAATATTGCAGTTTTAAAACTTGTTGTACTTACCTATTATTCTTTTAATTGTGGAAAGAAGAGAGTTCCATAGCCTGATTGCATAGACAAAAAAGAGCCGTGAAGAATTCAAGTAGTCGAAAACCTGTTATAAGAGATTGGGAAAATTGAAGCTTATGAAGAATGTATAGCGGTGCTTTATTTTATATAACTTTGTGCCAAAAAATACAGCATCTTGCATCAAGAGACTGCTGTAGCGAGCATCCAAGGACCAGTTGATGATAATGTGAAATGTGTTGGTATTTCCGAATGCCATATACGTATCTTATCATGTCATTAAAAGCCACAAAGATTTTATGCTGAGAAAGCGAGTGGGGCTTACAATAGACTACATTAGCGAATTCGATTAAAGGTCCTTATAAGGTTTTTATAAGTTTAAGTTTGGTATTTGCTGGAGTTATGTCAGAAAATGGCCAGAGTCTACGTAATCCAGAATAGATTCTTCCTACTATGTAATTAGTGTGATTTTTACTGAAAGTGACCGATTGATTTTAAAGCCTAAACTAGTAACACTTTCAACAAACTGAAGCTGGAGTTGGGTGAGAAAAACTGGAGGCAAGAGAAAGGTGTCAATCTGCTTTTTGGATATAGCAATAAGTAGAGACTTAGCCGGGTTTAATGTAAGACCCATTACCTATGGACCACTTGTTAATTGCCATAAGATCTTCATTGAACCTACATATTAGATCTTCCTATAGACCAATCAGACGGGAAAAGTAAATTTGTACATCATCTGAAGGTCGTTTATAAATATGCAAAACTATAAAGGCCCTAAAATAGAACCTTGTGGTACACCCATATGTAAGTTTAATGGTTCTGATTCCACCTGGCCAATCTTGACTTTTTGGCAGCGATTGCACAGATAACTCTTAACCACTTGCACAGCTCTATCATGAAAGCCAAAATAGTACTTCAGTTTTTGGCAAAGTAATTTATTATTTACTCTGTCAAAAGCTTTTTAAATATCCAGCAGACAGAGAACAGTTACGTTGTCCAAGTCATATTGACACCTAATATCTTCAAGGACTTTGATCAGTTCAGTTTGGTATCGAACAATAATTTAAGTGACTTAAATCCTTGTCAAACAGAGCGCGTTTTGAGGCCGCGTTTTAACTCCGCGTTTCAACGCCGCGTTTTAATCTACAGTAATATATTTCCCATGTCACAAAGATCGCGCTTTCAACCCCGCGTTAAGTTCCACACCGCTTCAAAACGTGGCGTTAAAACGCTGCGTTGTGGTTGATTATAAATAATTTTTTTTACGCCGCGTTAGAAAGATTTTTTTAAATTATTTTGTGCTTGGTGAATTAAGTTATTCTGAATTTGTTGTAGGCATTTTTTGACTTATTTTGTGTCATTTAATATTGTTTTAAATGGAAAAAATAACATGATTGGCATTTGATTTGGTGAAAAAATGAAAATCAAGATTCAAATATGAAACAAGCTGCGGATAGCTCTCTGTTTGACGTTCTCAAACACCGCATTTTTAACGCCGTGTCAAAATAATCTCAACGCCGCGTAAAATAATCTCAACTCCCCGTAAAATAATGTCAACGCCGCGTCAAAAATGCGTTCTGTTTGACGAAGCCTTTAATAGAGGGTTTTTAATATATACATATATTGAAAATAACTCAATTTGTACACATAGATAATATATATATATAAGCTCAAAAAAATAATCTTCTCTAACTTGGCGTCAAAAAAAATTATTTGTTATTTGACTCACGTTGAACTCGACGCGGCGTTGAAAACTCGCTCTTTGTAACATGGGATATGTATTGCGGTATATTACAACGCGGCGTCAAAATGCTGCTGTTTGGCGAGACGATAGAGCTCTGGCTCCTCAGCTCATAATTCTCGCATTAGTTTTGCGCAGAAACCTTCATTCTTACATCGCAACAACCAATTTTTGGACCACAATGAACGAGTTCTTTGCGGTGGCCTTCGGTTGTTTTCGGAGTCATCCTCACTGCTGCTTTCCAATATGTAGGCCACAAGAATCGCCACCTCTACCATATTTCGTGTGGACATACTTAATTTGACTTTTCACCTTTGCCTTTAATCACTGTAAATGTATTATTTATTCTTTTTTTTAATTAAATTCATTTAGGTAATTGAAACACTTCAGAAACTTACGTCTATATTTAACCAAAACAACCAAGACACAGGGACTCATTTGAGTGACGCCGTGTAATCGTCACTGCTGAAAATGATAAATTTCATAGCAGTTTAGGCTCACCGCCAACGATCAACTGTTCGGGAGTTATCACGTCGTGTAATGGTCACTGTTTTGCATGTCTTGCAGTGACACCGAGATACAGGGACAACAGGGACACACTTTGACGTTCATTGTATTTTGGGACAACAAGGACAGACATTCGTGTGATAGTCACTGTAGCTAGCTGTGACACGATGAACTTTGTCGCGGCAGTGACGGTGGTAGGACCTATTTTGTTGTGACGTCACAGTGTCCCTGCAGTGACCAATTACAAGGACCGTCTAATGCTAGCTTAACAATGTCTCTTTCGCATTGCTGCACTCGACTACATAAGGTAGTAATAGTTTCGTTTATTTCGTCTTTCATATTTTGTTGAAGAATAGGGAGCAAATTCTTGAATTTAGCAAATAGGCTAGACTCTAACGCACGGAAATTTTCGGGCATGAGTGTTCGGCTATTAATTGTTAGGTTAGTAGAGGATGTGGATGCAGATGTCAATGATGACATTCTGACCTGCCTGGGAGTTAGGGTACTTTCTTGAAGGCCTTTCAATTTAGATCGAGTGGAATCACTCACAACAGCGCTTGAGCTGGCAGAGGAGGAATGAGTTTTTGCTCCAGCATTTTTTTTTTGTTTTTTTTTTTTTTTCATTTGCCTTGGTGGTTGGTTTTGGTGTTGGATAAACTGTTTGTAGAGATGTTCTCAGACACAGACATGATGTGAGTTGACAGAAAATTAAAAAGATGATTCTTATTAATTTTTCAATTTTTAGAATGATCGGAATTCAAGTTTATGTTTTTTACTTCATTGGGCAGATCGCGGTTAAATTAATTAAAATGTTAGGAGCGATATAACACACGTCTACATTGCTTTTATTAAGTGATGACTTTCTTGAATTGCCAGGAGATTTTTCAAGTAATTAAAACTTACTTTTTAATATTACGAAAGGTGATGATTCAAGAAATGATTTTTCAGCTGGTAGCCGTTTAGATGACAGCAACACACCAAGAACGTTAAAAACTAAAACGCATGTTCAGCAAACCTCACTTCTTAAACTGAAATTTGACCAAAACGAACGAAAAAACCTTCTGATTTTAATTATCCTTCAGGTATGATGTTTTCATTCTTAAGGGTGTGTGTCCCATGTAAAAATGTGGTGGAGTTTTGTCCCAATCAGTGTAGCGTTTGCAATTTTGGGAAGATTTTAATGAAACTAATGGTTATCTATTTCCAATTTTCAATTCCATTTAATTTTTATTAAATAGAGGTGTACAAGTAAGACCTTAGTCTTTTATAGTACTTAATATGGTTTTACATAACTAGTTACAAAATGATAATAAATACAATTATATAATAGTTATAAATAAATAAAAATAATTTAAATGAAAACAATTTAAGTGAAATGAAAGTGTTCGGTTTATTTTAAAGCCAAGATTAGAGATCGTGTCTACAAAATCTAGTTGAAAATTGATAGATATACAGGTGAAAGGTTTTCAGTATTAAATTTCTTATTAGATATTGGAATTATTTGCGATTTAGCAGAATTAAGAGTTAAACCATTGCATAAAGTCCAACTGTAGATATAAGACAGATCTTCATTTAATCTGCAGACCAGATCTTCGAGTAAGTTAAAAGGTCGCGAGAGATAAATTTGGACATCATCTGCGTAAAGATGTATCATGACATTTTGGCACACTTGAGGAAGGTCATTGATGAGCACACAAAATAAAATAGGACCCAAAATTGAACCCTGGGGGACACCAGCAAGTAAAGTTTTGAGTGCAGAAAACGAATTAACCACTTCAACACTTTGACTACGATTGTGCAAGTAGTTTTCAATCAAAAGTACTGATCTGCTACTAAAACCAAAATATAAACTCAACTTTCTACATAGAATGTTATGATTAACCCTGTCAAATGCCTTTCAAAAGTCAAGCAAACACAATAACGTAAGTTGGTCTTGGTAATACTGAATTCTAATATCATATCACCCTAACAATAGCAGTAGAACAGCTATGGTTCACGCGAAAACCCGATTGTACTAGAGATAATTAATTATTTTTACCAGGCTAGGCAAGATGCTTATAGGCCGGAAGTCTGCACAGGATGAGGGGTGAGCCTTTTTGGGGATAGGAATAACCTTTGCAAGTTTCCAACAGTCAGGAAACGGAGAGGAAGTTATACAAAAATTTATAATGTGTGTTAATACGGATATTATTTGAGGTAGTATCAATTTCACAAATTTAATGGGAATTTCATCTTCTCCTACAGTATTCGACTTAAGAGAGTTAATGCTCATAAGCAATTCACAATCAGAAATAACCTCAAAGTTAAACTCATTTGGAACAATTTGTAGGATGTTACCGTTGGGTGTGAAGTTCGATGCCTGCAAACTGTCAGGTTCAAAAAAGTTGTTCAGATCATTAGGATCAGGATATTTATCAACAACATCTTTCCTACCAACCCCAATAGAACGTAGACCTGTCCAAAGCTTACCCGAAGTTTGGTTTGTAGAAAGTTTAGGCATGAAATACCTTTTTTTCGCTCTTCGTGTTATGAAGGATGAATGGTTACGAGCTTGGCAAAAGACCTCCCAATTGGTGGTTGTTGGGTTATGCTTCCATTTAGAGTACGATTTCCTACGAGTTTTAATTGAACTGAGTACTTGAGAAGTGAACCATGGACAATTTTTATTACGCACAGAAACTGTCTTCAAAGAAGATGTTTTTCATATAATTCTAATATTATGTATTGGAAAAAATTCACTTTTTCGTTGACGTTGTATAAGATTTAACAAGAATCCCAAGGAAAACTGACAGCATCGAATTGCAATGCAATATTATTAATAGATTTAAAGTCACGAAATTGGAAAGTAGAAGAACATGCGGTTCGAGAAAAGTCAATATTGACCGTGCAAAAAATTAAATCGTGATCTGAAATAATTTCAAGAGATAGTTGATCGATAAGAAGAACATTAGATGAATCGGATACAATCATCAGATCGAGGAGACTAGGAGCAGAAGCATAAGCATTAAAATCTCCACAGACAATTATATTTTCATAATTCGCCGTAAGTTCACGAAGAATAGAAAAAAGAGGTTCAGGAGAACAACTTCTATTAGGGTTGTAAGCAACTCCCAAAATGGTTTTAATGTTTACTTCTAAAACCAAGAACTCAATACAGAAAATCCTTCAGATTTGGCAAAGATTTTACAGCTTAGAGCAGAAGTACAATACACTGCAACCTTTCCTTCTATAGTAGCAGTAATTCTATCTTTACGTATGAGATTGTAGTTGTTGATGTGATACAAATCATTAGCAATGTCAGGTTTCATCCATGTTTCGGTTATGCAGATAACACCAACGCCCGATGATTCAAAAATATACCTTATAAAATCTATTTTGTCAAAGTTTAAGCTACGCGCATTCAAACAGCAAACCTTAAAACCCTCACGTGCACCAGAAAGTATTTTTATTACAGATTTAAATGACATTTCTGTACCACCAGGAAGGTCCAATTTAACAGTCATGATAAAAACAAACAACTTGAAAAACACAACAACAAGAACACAAAAAAAACAAAAGACAAGAACAGCAAGAAGAATTACAAATTTAGCAAAAGAAAAAATGCCAAGAAGTTTATTTAAGAAATAAAATTAAAAAAAAATAAATAAAAATTGTTAAAAAATGAAAATAAAATGTAGTAAAATTCTTCCAAAAAATTAAAAAAAGAATAAGTAAATATAAATAAAATACATTTTATGATGATCTGCTCCGGAAACATTTAATTAGTAGAAAGAGTAGCAAAAGTACTAGAGTCAATCTTAATTCCGTTGTCATCTCTGGTTTTCTAACATAAACAAACCCATTTTTTGTTCTAACAGAAAACAAGATTCCCTCTTTCCGTAATTTAACTGCATGTCGCAATAAAGAGCTATTGGGTGGTGTAAGGCTTTCGTTAATGTAAATGTATACACGTTGATCATGAGTGTTGGAGTTGGAGATGGAGATCTCTCGATCGTTGAACAGTTGAGATGTTGTTAAACCATTCACTGACTGAAATGCAGAAAGTAATGACTTTTTTTCGGCAATAGATGTCAAACGAATGAGAAGTGGATTATCACTGTTGGTGTTCCTATTGTTCAAATAAAAAGCATCAAAGTGTGGGGCTAGTTTATGGTTGAGTGTAGCGGCAATTTGTTTGCAAGTTCAATTGCATTGCCCTTGTTAGGTAAGCCACAAACAATCACATCGCTTAAACGTTGCTGGCGTTGGTGGTTCTCCAGTTGCTCTCTCATTTTGATGTTTTCCGATTTGAGCTCAGTTATTTCCCTTTCGCACTGCAATAGGAAGTCATTAAGAGCAGAAATTGTTTTCAATGTTTCATTAGGGGAAACATTATCATTATTATCGTTTTGTAGTTTTGAACGAGTGTTTAGTGCAGCAGAGTTACAGGGAATATCAAAAAGAAAATGCATTAGGAGTGGCAGTCACAGCGCTGGAGTTTGATGTAGCAGCAGTCATAGCGATTGTGGTGGTGGCATATGTATGGTGTTAACGAGAGGCATCGTGCAAAGAGAGAAATATGGATAAGACTAGCACTCAGAATGTCTTTTGTTTAATTGTTTGATTAATTGTTCAGTTTTAATATTTTATTTTAACTCTTTGAAAGCAGGATTAACAAAGTAAACACAAGTATAGATTAAAAAAAAATAACTTTAATAAAATACTGTGGTTGTAATAATTTGACGAATTAAAAACTTAAAAATAAAATGTAAGGAGCAAATCAGAAACACGTCTACTTCAATGACATTACTCTTTATTCCCAATATGTTGAGCTAAATACTGGTACATAAAACAAAACTTAGAAACACTTTGTGCCTCAAAATCGCCAAACAATCGGAAAATTTGTAAAATTTAGAAAGACGTTTGCTTCAACCAATGGGAAATGCGTTAAATATATTTTTTTATTTTTTTTATATTTTATTTCTAGAGACAATATATTTATTGAATTAACCAGCATGTTCGTTTTTCGATTGTCTTATTATTTGTTCCCAAACAAATTTCAAAAACTATGAAAAATATAGGAAATTCAATAAAAGATATGAATGCTCTATTTGATACAACTTCTAAAGTACAAAAGGTAACAAAGTCAAATATAACCTTTTTTAAGAAGCCAATATATATGTGCTATCACGTGAAATTTAATTAAAAAAAAAATTATAATATTTTTTTGCGTCACGAAGACGAAAAATATATATTTTTTTTCAAAATATTTTAAGTTGTATGCCTGGGAAATCGATTAAAATATTTTTGAAATTTTTGAAATATTTTTTTTTATAAAAGGCAAATATATGTTTGAGCTAGTCAGGATATTATAATTAATTTTTATCTCCTGTAAAATACTTAAAAATGCTCTTCAAAATGTCATTATTTGGAATGTAAATGTCAGCGAAGCACAGCCAATAAAAGTACAACCTATTTTTTTTATTTTTTTCCGATATTTTTTTATTGAATTCAAAAACCAAAATATTTTTTTTACAATCGGATTTTTTAATTTTAATTTTGGAAAAGTTTTCTATTTTAACTTTTTTACTTGGAAATTTCCCATATGACACACACATAGAAAATTGTAGTTCGAGGGATCCACCGTCATATTTGGTGGTGCTACTGGTATTTTCTTCTCTTCGTTATTCTCTGCTTCTACTAAACAAGTTGAAGTTATGTATCTATGCTATAATAGAAGGACATGGACGAATGGAAATGGATCTTCATTTTATTTTTACTACTCTTTTTCACATAAATGAAAGCATTCTTGGATCGGACATTGTATATAGACTGCTATAGTACTATCATGACGACCGGTGGACGGTGGCGTTCCAAGCGGCTCTAGGGAAAATTAACTTGGTAAAAAAAAGTTATATGGCAGGTGCCGTTAGTTTTGGAGCTAGAATGCCAATTCCAACGGCCCAACCGTTTAGGCTGTAAATATCGATACGGACAGACAGACAGACAGACAGACAGACGGACGGAATTTTCGGACCCACTTTTTTTAAATTCTCTATCATCGTAATGTCATGTTTGATTGTTTGAATTTTTTTTACGAATGCATAACTTGCCTTATAGTCTCTATAAATCGCAAGTAAAAAACTATTCGATTACTAGTGAATGCAAAAATTTCAATCGAGAAAACGAAAGCTTACACCTGCCCCTAAATAAACAAATTAGCACACAGGAGCAAGTACGTGCGACCCAGTCGTGCCTTTTATATGTATATTTATTTTTTTTTGAAATTCTTTATTTAAAAAATAATATGATTGAACAGACTTTTGGCTTTAAAAAGGTATAACACATTATTTTAAATGTTGCCGTTATTTTTAAATATACCTATATAAATATATTTTAGTGTAAGATTACTTAGGCTACTTACATTTTTCTGAATATTAATTTTGGTTATGCATTCGTAATCATCGTAATGTTATAGGTATTTGATTGTTATCTCAATTTTTTTTTCTGCACGAATGCATAACTTACTTAGTACCTACCTATAATAATTGCAAGTTAAAATTAAACAATTAGGTATTACAAATGTAAAAAACCCGTGGTATTTTTAGCAATTCTATAGAAGATTAGTACAAAGAAATATTTTGGTTTAACTATAAATTTCTTTCCCGCGAGCTAAGCTGGGTAGGTCAACTAGTACCTATTATATAAACCTCAAACAAACAAAAGATCTTTGTTACTATAAATCAATAATATATAATCAATCAATAATAATATAAATCAATTTACAAACAATTTTTGATTGAATTTCTGCACATAGTTCATTCAGATACCTAAACATACATATCTATGTACCTATATGTATATGTTGGTACCTATCTGAATGGAAAGTAAAATTCAAAACAAAAATCCATCCATTGCAAGGGCCTTTGTATCTTTGTATAAATACAGCAAGAAGTAAGTTTGTGTTTAAATTTCAAGAATGAATGTTTACACTATTTGAAGACGACAACCTTCATAATAGAATAGTAAAAAAATTGAAAATCCTAAAGAATTCGAATCAAAAGTCTGGTCAATGATGTATATATGTACAAATATGACAAATATGTATGTAGGTAGTGCTCATACAAAACTTGAAAATCCTAAAAAACTCAAATCAAAAGTCTCGTCAATGACGTACGCATGTATAAATACTTATGTAAGAACCAGTTCTCATATTACATATTCCATATAAAAAAACGTAAACAATGAAAATGTTGGATCTTGTATAAATCCTTACAAAAAACTAAGCCTCAGCTAAGCGAACTTCAAAACTGCCAGCAGTTTATACACATATATACAATGAACAAAACAAGATACTGAATTATTTCATGTTCTCCTTCGGTTTTTTCTTGCCTCACATTGTCACATTGCACA